>CM040442.1:15320101-15383804 GCA_022749755.1 Azadirachta indica
TTTCATCTCTAATAAGAAGATGAAAAAACGGTGGGTTTAGATTACAAAAGAGAGATATGAAGGAGGAGTCTAGAAAGAGAGAGAGGCCAACCTCAATTAATTACCACCACTATTTGGATTAGTTGGCCGGAAAATTGCATAAAATTTTTTCATCTTCGCTGAGGCACTGTACTTTCAAATGTTCTGTTTATTGCTAAGATATTCCACAAACGAAATATTAGAATCCTGGAAGAAATACAGAACAATTTTCGTGCGAAGAAACAGAAGACTCCGGTTTGTATGAGCAGGATTTCTTTTCTTTGTTACTTTTATTTATTATTATTTTTCGAGGCGAAAATATTTCTGGGACTTGGGGTCCACCAGTCCAGCTCTTAGTGGCATATAATTGAGATAATTAGTACTAGCTTGGAGAATGAGACAAAATTAAAATACCTAAATTATCAATGATTAATTACCAAAATATTAAATACAAAATAATTAAGAAAAGTAAATTATAAGATTATATTGATTATTATCTAATAGTAATATAGTTAAATTATTCAATTTATATACTTTTAAATTTATAATGTCAAGATAATATTTTTATATGGTTGCACAATAACTTTAAGAGATATTTGTCATTTTTCTATATTAGAGGGAGTATATGTTATTTATAAAATTTTAAAAGTATTTATTGTTTCACTATATATTAGGAGCATCTAGTAATATCTTAATTACTATTAAATAAAGGTGTAATGATTATTTACTAATAAATTAGAACTTTTATAGGTAATTTTAAAATTATTAAAACTAATCAAATTAATAAGTGAAGTTTAAGAACTCACGTATTATTAACCCTTAAATTAATATAGAAAATTAATAAGACTTAACCAAAGGAACTAATAGGCCATTTTATATAAAGGTAACCACCTATACATTTGTTATCATAAACAATCGACCCTAATTCCTCCGACAAATTAACAAAAAAACCTTGTGACTTTCATATTTTCAAGAAAATAAAAAATTCAATTACGTGATCATGTCACGCAAGAAAACTTATAACATTTTTATTGCTTATTTTAGGGACATTGCCTTGGATCTCCCTCAGGTTTGGTTGAAATACTTATTATCTCAATGAAATTTCAAAAATATTATGTTACGTTAATTAAGAACTTAATTACTTTTCAAAATGTATATTTTTTACTTAAAATTTTTGAATTAAATTAGTAGTTATACTAAATGCAAAATATATATAAAATAACACTATGTATCAAAAAATGATCACACTAGAATAAAAGCATAAGCACACTAGAATAAAAGCATAAGCATATTCTGGATTTTGGAATTCTTAATCTGTAAATTTTGCTCGGGCAAATGCTTAGAAGAGAGACTTTTTGGAATTGTTGAAAACTGTTTTAATTATTGGTTCTAATTAATTAAATAAGGATAAAGCATATATTTGACTCGTTCAAAGGAATAATACTTCGGAATATTTAATTAATTATCAGCTCCATAATGACCCTGACTATCTAATTACTTTAATTTTTCTTCAATCTATATTGAAAGATTCAAAGATCCTAATTTTTCTTCAATCTGTATTGCTAGTCATTCAATTTTTTCTATAAATGTTTTTGCTATAATTGTTTAAATTTAAATTTCTTGTTTAGATAATTATATAAAATTATTACTATTATTATTATTAATTATTTAAAGTAATTTATAGATGAGGAGATGGACTTTAATTCTACCTAGAAAACTTTGTTACTTTCATATTTCTTTATCATATAAAACTTTTTGTCTGTAGGAATTGACCCAATTCCACACATACAGAATATTTTTTTAATTTCCTTGACCAAAGCGCCCACATAAAAAGAAAATGATCGAAGTGTCAATTTCTAACTTGTAAATACAGTTTGATTACAAATGTGAAAGGAAAGAATCTTACCAAAGTGACAAGGAATTGAAAAGATTGTATCACATTAATCGATTTATAGTTTGGAATTGTAAATTTCTCCATGCCATGTGAAAGAGACAGAGATTCTTTTTATGGTGAAAAAATATGATAGAAATATATCTTCAATTTGAAGTTGGCCTGTTTTACCTACAATTTTTTGGTAAAAATATATTATGTATTTAAATATTAAGTTTAAAAAATTGATCTTTAGTTTTAAATTTTGAAGAATTAAGAGTATGCTTGAGAGTATTAATAGTTAGTGTAGTTAAAAGCGATTTTGAATAGTTAAAATCTATTTTAGGTGTTCGGTAAATATTTTTTAAAATTGTTTCTAACAAATTTTTTTTCATACAATAATTTTGAAAGATAAGAAATGAATTACTTTTCAAAATATAATTTTAAAAATTAGCTTTATCTTTATACATAGTTTCAAATAATTTTAAATTTATATTTGAAAAGACAACTCTCTATAAGGAAATAATTTTTATTTACGCATTCTTTTTATTTGCATAATTATAGCATTTTATCAACAAAATTTATGAAATTTACCAAATTAATTATATAAATTCTAAATTTTAAATTAAAAAATCTAAGGGGGTAATACAATAAGATGACAAGAAAGAAGGTAAAATACAAATTTTATCCTTAAAACTTAATAATTTATTTTTCATATATATGTCCTTGAGTTTGTTATTATTTTCTTTTATAATTTTTATCTTATAAGTATTGTAGTTATTTTATATAAACACACATGTTTTTATTAATTTATACAAAATACACTAATTCCATGTACAAAAATTAATTACATTGACTAACATAACAAAATTATAAGGATTAAATTATGGAAGCAGCTCGATATTTCACGATGATGTTGTTGTCTTTCTTGCCGGAAAGCATTGGAGTTGTACCATTGACAATATTTGCAGCTTCACAATTAGGCTTTTTCATTATTCTTATTGTTTTAGCATCTAAAACCTTGGTGGATTATTGATGATAATTGAGTTGGTAAGTTCTAATAGCAGATTCCAATAACTCATCAAAATCATTGTCATCTGCATCTATTTGATTATTGGAATATTGTTATAGTTCAAGTAACCAAACATTTCCATGTATATTTTAAGCGCATAGATACCTTTACCTTTGTTACCTTAATGAGGTCCTTTCCAATGCTCAATAAACCTACTCAAATGGATGTGATCTTTTTTTTTTCTTTTGCCATTTGAGTATGCTAAACTAATTAATCAGAAAGAAGAGAAGGGAAGACAATAACAAGGAATGCACGAATATGCTCAAGTTCTTTCGTGTGGGAATTTTTCACTGATTATATTGCGCAAATACCCCTTATCTGAAGGTAGATATTGTGTAGAATATTTGTAGATATTTGGAATATCCCACATCTATCATATCTAGACTTTTAGTACATGTCTATTACATTATTATTATTATAAAATTAAGGCAAGATTGTTTGATTATCACAATATTTGTATTGTATTTTATCGAATGATTCTATAGACGAAATTTAGATAGAAATTCTAATAATATAATGTTTTGAGGGAAACACACATAATGTATATGCAAGAATTTTATCCTGAAAATAAAACTTATTTTTAATAACTTTATATCTTCTCATATAGTATTCATTGATAACAAAATATTTCTGGTAATTACTTTGTGAATTACAGATTATTCACACAATGAATTAGAAAATTCTATTACACAAGAGATTAAAAGAAAACCAATAACTGACTCTTGATTTCCTCTTCATTGATCGATTGCTTATGCGGTCAACTCATTTATTATTTTAAATGGATAGAATCGCAAACTTTTTAGTTTGAGAGTGTTGGAAGGTGGAAGGCTTATAATATAAGAGAAAATAAATTTGTTAGAAATAATTCTAGACAATGAAGGGTTTCACCAAGTGCCCTTACAAACATGCACTCTATATCAAGATTAAAGGTGGAAATGTTTTAATCGTGTGCTCGTACGTGGATGATTTGATTTTTATTGGAAGCAATCCAAGTATGTTTAAAGAGTTTAAGAAAGTAATGACTAAGAAGTTCGAGATGTCTGACATTGGATTGATGGCTTACTTCTTTGCCATTGAAGTCAAACAAAAGGTAGATAAAATTTTCATCTCACAAGTTACACAAAAGAGATCCTTAAGAGATTCAAGATCGATGACTGCAAGCCAATAAGTACACTATTTGAATATAGAGTAAAGCTGTCAAAGCATGACAAAGGAGAAAGGGTAGATTTAACCCTTTTCTAGAGTTCGGTTAAAAGTCTACGTTACCTAACTTGCACAAGGCTTGATATCCTCTATATTGTTGAGCTAGTTAGTCGCTACATGGAGATGCCAATAACTACCCATTTCAAAGTTGCAAACAAAATCCTTCACTATCTGAAAGGTACAATTGATTTTGGTCTATTCTATTCATTTTCTAATGACTATAAGCTTGTTGGATTCAGCGATAGTGATTGCAGTGAAGATATGGATGATCAAAAAAGTACTACTGAATTTGTATTTTTCATGAGTAACACTACTTTCACTTAGATATCAAAGAAGTAATCGATAGTCACTCTCTCAACTTGTGAAGCTGAGTACACGGCCGCAACATCATGTGTTTGCCATTCGATTTGGCTAAGAAATCTCTTAAAGGAATTAGGAGGGACACAAGAAATGCCAACTAAGATTTATGTTGATAACAAATCAACAATGGCATTGGCAAATAATCTAATGTTTCACAATCGAAGTAAATACATTGATACTCACTACCACTATATAAGGGAATGCGTTAGAAGAAAGATATGCAAATAGAGTATGTGAAGACACAAGACCAAATTGCTGATATTTTCAGCAAACCTTTAAAGAATGAGACATTTTGTGCATTGCAAAGATTATTGGAAGTCACCAAATTAAGTTTAAGAAGGATGTTGGAAAGAAGACTTGATTTGACCTAAAATAAATTGGGCTTATAAGATCTGAACCTAAGAATAGTGTGGCCCAATTTTTAGAAATTTGTAAGAAAATATCTAAATATTTATGGAATAAATATTTAAATATTTAGTAATAAAATCTAGATAAATATAATAAATATTTATATATTTGTAGTTAATATTTAGATATTATTACGTATACTTATAGAAAGAAATTTGTAACCATTGGATTAGATGTGTATTGGAATAATCCTAACCATCAGTTAAAGAAATGTCATACTATAAATAGGGGTGAGTTTTTCTATTATATGTTAAACCAAAAATTAAAAATCAATTAGATTATAAACTTCCCCCTCATTTCTTATTCATAATTATTTCTAGTAAATTTATTTTCTCTTATAGTATAAGCCCTCCATCTTCCAACAGATATTTCATCCCTATTTGTGAACTCCACTTTCTCCTATGAATTGGAATAATATATTATGCAATGTTATTGGACATATATCAAAATCAAAGGAAGACCACTATTAGCCCGGCAATGTAATTTTCATATCAAATTCCACACCAAGAGACGAGAAATTAAATTCTACGTGCACAAAAAATTAAGAAAAGAAATGACTTAATCAAAAGGTCATTTTCTAATTTTTAAATATAATTTTTTTTTAATATTACATTTGAAATTCATGGAAGTTATTCTCTGCGAGTATAGTCAATAAGGTGATAAGAAAAAGGTAAAATATGGCGTAAATTATAAAAGAAGCTAAGATTAAATATCTTGTAAATCTTAATACATTCATTGAATAAGTTTCTATATTACGAAAAATGAAAATAAGTAGGAAAGTAAATTTTCTTATGATTTTCTGTTCATCGATTACAAATGCAATCAGTTTTTCACCTTAAGTTAAAATTTTATATGAAATATTATTTATATGCAAATTAGCATAAGTGGGAGATATTGCATCCCTGCTCCTGAAACTCTGTTCTCTCCTATGAATTTGAATAATATATTAAATAATTTTATTTTCCACATAAGAAATTCAAAGGAAGACCCCCTATTCCATATATAATTTGATTATTATTATTTTTTAATATTATATTTACAATTTACAGCTATTGACAATATGTCAAAAGTATAATAAGAGTTTAGATCATACAATTGTGGTGCACCCAAATCTGCTCATAATACTCTCACCAAAATATGTAGTAAAATCACCAACTTGTGCTTCTTGACAAGATTTTTCTTTTCTTCGTCTGCTTTTATATATGTAATAAAAATAAAGAAATGAGTTAAATCTCTTCATGTTAAGTACTCAAATTAAATAACTGTTTCTTAGGTGTAGATTCCGGGGATTTATAATTATGTCATACTAAAATGATTTCGTTGATGATTTTTTAGAAACAGTAAAAATATAGTTACAATTCATGCAAGTGTTCTCTGAAAGTATATCAATAAGGTGAAAAAAAAAAGGTAAAATCTGACAAAAATTATAAAAGAAGAATACATATTTTGTAAATCTTAATACATTCATTGAATAATATAGAAACTCTATTTTGCGAAAAATGAAAATAAATAAGAAAGTAAATTTTCTAACGATATATTTTCTCTTCATCGATTACAAATGCAATCAATTTTCACTTTAAGTATATGTGAAAATCTGCAATTAATGAACATAAAAAGTGATTCAACTCAAAGATCATATAGAGCTTTAATGCCTAGAATATCATCTTCATGTAAACTCTTCCTTACTCCAAAATCAAGTGTAGCATGCATAATTGAATCCTTAACAGAGCTATGCCCGAGACCAATAACATGACCAATCTCATGTAGTGCAACTGACTCCAAATCAAGTACACCTTCAGTTGTGCCCACACCCCGTGGCTCATCTGCATCAAAATGTAATATTCCTTCTGTTGGTGGATCTGCGTGAGCTAGGATTCCACCGCGACCATCAAAAGGATCCTCATCTTCATGTTCACCACTACGAAAACCAATCTTAATATCGGCACTTTTGTAATCAGGTACTTCAGAGAATTTGAAGGGAGTATTCATAGCCCATGTCTGGAAAGCTTGAGCAATAGGATTCTTGGAATCAACTCGAGTTCCTGGAGCAAACCCATAAGTGAGATTGAATTTAGACGTTGGCCATTTAGGATTACCTTGGATAAATTCATAGTGATCGACTGTATGGAATTGGCTAGATCCATGATGTTTTTGTTGTCTTTTCTAGCCAGAAAGCATCCGAGTTGTACCATTAATGATATCTGCAACTCCACAACGAGGTTTTTCCATCATTCTTATTGTTTTAGCATCTAAAACTCCGGTGGATTGTAGATGATAATTGAGCTGGTAAATTTTAATGGCAGATTCTAATAATTCATCAAAATCATCATCATCTACATGTGTTTGATTCTTGGAATAATTATTATTGTTTAAGTAACAAAACATTTTCAAGTATATTTTGAGGTCATGGATGCTTTTAACCTTGTCACCTTTATGACATCCTTTCAAATGCTCGATCAACTCAAATCGGTTTGATCTTCTTTTGTCATTTGAGTGTGCTAAAACTAAATAATAATGAGAAAGAAGAGAAAGGAGGAGAATAACAAGGAAGATTAATGGGAAGAGAGAAAAAGCTTTTGATGTCAACAATATCAAAGGGTATTGAAGACTAAAGAAACCTCTCAGCTAACTTTGATCGTATCAAACACGATCAAACACTTATATATAATAAATCAAGAACTAAAATGGACATTCAAGAAAGCTAGAAATAGTTTTAAAGGAGAGAAATGAATGATACAGAAACAAATTATCCAACAATGTAATTATGTTATTTGTTGTTTTCTAAGCAAACTGTATAGGCTTCTAACCACCTTGAAACCGACATATATTATGAACAACTTTGGAACTACTACGAGCTGTCTTCATTAATCAAATGGTTGATTAGGTTTCAGTTTGGTGAATTAAATTCAATCACACCAACAATTTATATTGAAAATTAATATAGTTGAATAGTTTCAATAAAATAATTAATATTAGGTTAAAATAAAAAGAAAATAAAATGCTTAGGAATAAATTAATAAAAATGGAAGTATATAATATATAGTTTTATGATGCATAACCCATTCCCAAATTCCAGACATAAAGATGGGAAAACAATATCAGAACAAAGTATTGTGCACATTAATATTAATTGACGACAAAAAGTTTTACAAAAATTTAATTATTTCGTGAATCACAAAACAATATCATACCACATTATGCAAACACTATTATTCCAAAACTAGCTAGAAAAATGCCAATTTACTGCCTTCTACCAAAACTAGCTAGAAAAATAACTGCCTTCTGATTTTCTCTTTAATTATTAGAAATACAAGCAATGAAAGTGCCAATTTGAGATCACTATGAAATATATTTGAAGAGAATCAATTTCATGTTTAATAAATTTTATTTTCAAAAAGTTTTGTGAAATTCAAAAGGAATTTTATACATTTAGTAAATTTTATTGTTAAAAAAAAAATTGTAGTTAAACTACTTATCAAAATGTACATAATGATAATTAATTTTAGGGAAGTAGTGTTTGTGTGTTTGTGTGTTTATGTGTGTGTGTATATACATGTATATATATATAGAGAGAGAGAGAGAGATAGAGAGAGACACACACACACACACATGCATATACATACGTAAATATACTACCTTAAAATAATTTATAACAAAAGATATAAATTTTTTAATCACATTTTTAAAATATAAAAGGGTTATAAAGTAATAAAAATGATTTTGATTTTAACAATTTGATTTTCTAATTAAAGTTGAAATTTAATAACTACTTTAAGGTTAATTTTGGATTTTTAATTTTAAATATGTATATTTGGTATTATATTTACCAAATCAAACTAGCTTTTAAAATCAGATTTTGAAAAGTAATTTTTTTTATTTTACTTTGCATAATCTACTTTGTACGGTAATTTTTCAAAATATGATTTAAAATTATTTTTTTAATGCTTAAAATTAATTTTACTTTTTTAATATTTTTCATATTTCTTCTCAAATTGCACATATAAAGATGAGGAGATTTAAACCCTATGTACCTACAACAGATAAGGAATAAAAATACACTAAGGTAGGCCTAGAAAAAAAAAGGCTGAAGCGAATAGTTTGATTCTGTTATTATGTTAATTCGGTTTATTTCGATTTCAAACAGATCATATAATTTAGTTTTTAACTAAACTCAAATCAAATATCGATTAGGATTGAATGTATAATTTTATATAAGCTTATAAATATTATATAAAATATAAATAAATGAAAATTTTATGAAATATTACATATATGCATAGAAAAGTAGAGAAAATTATTATAAATTTTAAAAAAATTCTCTTTCTATAATTTCAAAAATGTTCAGAGGCTTTTATGAAAATTTTCCTAAATCAAGAAACATAGTCCTAATGCCGAAATCAAACTTAGAATCAAACTGTAAAATTGAATTGAACCAAAGCAAGCTAGTTCAATTTGGTTTTATGTTGGTTGGATTTCTTAAATCTGAATTCTATTTTAGTTTTGTTTTGATTTCCTAAAAAATTGAACATACACGAAGTTGTCTAGCCCTATACTAAGGATTTAAAGTTAGGGATGGCAATGAGAGAAGGTAGAGGTGGGGAGAACTTTCCCGTTCCACCCTATTTTAATTTTGATCCTCATTCCCTATCCTATTTCTCAATTAAATATAATAGGGTAGGAATAGAGAATCTTTATACGAGAAACGGATTCCCCAACCTCACTTATTTTTTTTCCATTTTCATATTTATTTAGACTAAATACTAATGAAAACTTTTATTAATATATTATGATATTATTTAATGTGATAATTATATTAAAAATATAAACTTTACTACTTCATAGGATAAAAAATTATGAATTATAATTTTTTTAATTAAATATTGTTTGTATATATTTACATTATTTATTTTAAAAAATATATATTATAGTATTTTATTTTATATATATGGAGAATAGGGCAAGATGGGATGAGGAGTACTAAACCGTTCTCTACCCTATTAATAATATGGGTATTAATCTCTCCCCATTCCTTATTATATTATCTCAATTTTACTTATTTGTAGTAGATTCTCATAAGACTCCAAACTCATAGGGGATTTTGCCCATCCCTAGTTAAAGTCAAATATTTCTAATTTCTAAATATAATTTATTTGTCATATATGAAATTGAAGACTTTTACTAGATTTTATTGTGTTTCATGATAAGATTTTTTTTTTTTCTTGACATGATTGTATACATAATAAAAATAGGGGAAGGGGTTTCTCATCTCTCTCTTCCCTCAAGAAATAAATGAACAGGTTTAAATCCTTTTTATTTCATTATTTGAGAGAGTATAATTATATTAATTATGAGAGTAAAAATAAACATTTTTCAGGTGTAGATTTATCAACTATATATGACGTATTAAAAATAGTAACAACATGGTTTTAGTTAATAATTGAGCAATAATTTCAATTTTTTTCTTTTGGAAAGTGAAAATAAAAAATTGTTATGTATCAACTATATATGATATAGACTAGGCCTTGTAGTTGCACAAATGAGTAGGAGAGTTATTGAGAGATATTTCGGGCCTAGAAAAGTTTTGAATGAAAATAGAATACACATTAGATTTTCTTGAGTTTGACCTTCTTTTTTTTTTTTCATTTTGATCTGCATTGAATATGGATATGGGTAAATGCTGTAAAATTCAAGTTATTTTAAAATTAAATATTCTATAATCTAAATTAACCTTGCAAGTATACAAATCAATTATAGTATAATAAGCACTCATAAGGTCGAGTCTACAAAAAATGGGTTAAATAAATGTTTCTTTATTATTAAATCTAAAATAAATACAAGAACCCTTATATGAATGTAAGGCATATAAATAAAATTTAGTTTAACCAAATTAAAATAAAAACAACATATAAAATAAAATTAAAAAATCACTAAAGCAAGAAAAATCAACAAGAAGATCTGAATCAAACGAGGTAAAAACTTATAAGGTTTTAAGAATCTACACTAGCTATCAATTTCATGACATATTTATGCAATCAAGAAAATCTAACAAATTAACATGGTAATAATTCTTTTAACATGCAATCTAATCAAATGCACAATTTTCTCGTTCATTATTAATTTAATCTTGAATGAAATTTCAAACTCACCTAGTATTTAAAACATTCAATAACATTTATTTTGGTTTATCATGCCAAGAATATATTAAGTACTATAGAAACAATATCATATAATAATAATCAAATTGATGCAGTTATCATGTTATTATAGTTCACATATATTAAAAGCAAATTAAGAGTCTTAAAATGGTGTTGGTCCTCAAACTCTGTATTAGTATATCATGTATCTAAATCATAAAGGTTACAATCTCAAACTATTCAAACATGCAATATTAAACTTTAAGCATAATATAGATGAAAATCACCATAATTTTGATCGTATCCAAGTTGATTGGTAGTTTTTTATTAAAATAAGTTATGGAAACAAGAACCGAGATGTTTATTCAAGAATAAATCCTAGATAGACTAGTTTTGATGGGAAGAAAAGGAAGAATACAGATGAATGTCATCAACAAAATAACTTTATTATCTTGTCGAGAGAAAACAAATTACATGCCTTATTCACATCATCCCTTAATTTGTTAGTTATGTATATAGGCTGCTTATATATATTTTATCCAAGAATTCATTTACGTTATTTATTGGTTCTATGCTAAGTTTAAACCGATTTATTTAACAACGTAGCTTTTAATTAAGTTCTTTCTAGCCCTAACTTTTCTTTGCATTTTTTTCTTTTTTCAAATACATCTCAATAAAATGAGGAAAATGCATTAAGAACAAGTCAAGAAATGAAGCAGAAACAAGCTGCATAATGAGCCTTACCTCTTAACAACAACATTGCAAAGCCTTGAGCGTCCTAACTAATAAAATGACAAACCGACCAGAAGCTAAGCATGAAGAGTTAACTAATAAAATGACAATTGGAAAAGCCTTGTCCAACGCTCAAAGTGGGTTCATTACACCAAGAGAAATCACCGCAAAGAAGCCCATGATTGGCTATATTATCAGCCTTTGAAGATATTGTTTGATTGTGTGTGTGTGTATGTATAATCAAGGAACAACCCTAACTAATAAGTGACCAACGTGATTTCGTTTTATTACTATATAAATTAAACTTCTCTTATCTATACGTAAGAATTTCCTCTTAATAAATATGGACGAATAACCCCAAATTTAACACATGTATGAGGAGATTTAAATTTCAAGTTCTAATAAAATATGAAAAATATAAAGAATAGAGATGAGGAAACTCGAATTTCTCTTATCCATAAGCATGTCAAAGAGGTACTTTTAGGTCATCGCTTACTACCAGAAACCTTTGCTACCATCAGTAAGCTTTTGTTGCATTCCCCACAGACAATGCAAAATGTTAACGCCAAAAATTTCACCAAGTAATGATCTCATGCTTGACAAAATTCAATAAATAAAATTTATTTGTATGTGAAGAAAGCCTACCAAAAGCAAAAGCACACCAAAGAGCTCCAAATAATCAGGACAACGCGTGGAGCGAACCTGTTCGCCGAAATGTCCTTAGGTTTGCCCGAACATGGGTATTCCGATGGTCAATTCAGTTAATCAGTTCCAAAATAAATATAGCGAGAAAACCAATTGCAAATCTGGCCAACTTTTTGGTCTAAAAGAGAGAAAGTGAGAGATAAGAGAGCCCCGTACCTCAATCCGTCCTCATGTTTTATAACCGTTAGGAGAAAAAGGGCTCATTGCTTGTGCCACATCAACATATTGCCCATCCATCTATTGGTTTCCTCACTCTTGGTAACAATGCTCTGCTGGCAGCCAATTTATTGCCATTTCATGCTTTATAACCAACGCCACAATATGGCGTGGTTTTTACGCATTGAGTTTTTTATGGATGAGCTTTAGCTAAGCAAGTAGCCTGACTCACTTGATACCGTCATGACAATACAATGTGATCTTACGTCTTGAGTTTTTGATAAATCTGGAAGTAGTGGCCGCTTGACATGGCACACCCAGGTTATGCAATGTGTTTGATTCAAATCTCAGCACATTATGATTCACGCCAGAACTCACCTTCGGATGCACCAAGATGAGCTTTCCTTCACAGATCATCTTACTTCCATCCATGCTGGAATTTTTCTTTCCATCGAGGTAAATTTTGTCCTTAGCATCTCAACTCTTCCACATGGATCATCCTCTGCACAGACCACATTGGTAGTCCTCCTCAATATTATTCCTAATATACTTTTATTGAAGTTGGCTACTCTAGAACAAGCCAATTGGGTTGTCCTCCTTGATATTCCCATGTGGTTTCTATTGTAGATACTTATGCATGCCATGATTAATATTCTCGCATGACAATTATTATTATATGTAATCTAAATTTTAAAATTTGATATATATTTTAAAATGTACATAACTTATAAAACTAGTTTTCATATATATATATATATATATTGCCTCTTAATCATCCTTTTTAAGATTTCATTTTTATATTTGCACAATGATGTTTGTATATAAACACGTGTTATTCTTTCTAATTTCTTTACTTTAAGATTTTTCTTTTAGTTTTGCTTTTATTTATGTGGTATATATTATCTATAATTTTTTATTATAGTTTATGTATAGTATATGTCGTTTTGAACCTATAGAATAATTTTCTCACTATTAAAATTAAAAATTTCTAATCAAACTAAGTATCTTAGTCATCAATAATTGAAGCTAATTTAATGATCTGAATTAATATAATAGATGAAACAATTCTTAGCTTTTTTATATTGAGTTTTCATTTCTTAAAATTTCTTTATTAGTGGTAAATTTCTAAAAAAATAATGATGAAGATGAATTTACAATACATGTCAATTTATGATTATTGTAACAAAATAGTCTATTAATTTATGCTTGATATGCATTATTCCAGATTTAACATGTTAGCCGTGACAATAATTTTTAACTTTTAAAATTTTCTTAATTTTGCCTATTAATTGACAAAAAAGTAATCTTTTACTTTATTAATTTGTAAAGGCTACTTTTTACTCTGGTATTAGTTATATAATAAACTGAAAGATTTGCTTAGTAGGTATATTGCCAATTTTAATTAATTAATTCATTAATATATATCAATTAATTCTACAATTAATCTAATCAATAAGTCACAAATAAAATAACAAAGACACAATATTTTAATCTGACTCGTATTTTCCAATCCTACATCCATGAAATCAGGTTTAGAGAAAAATAATCTACTAAGAAATAAGATAATAAAAATACCAATTGATTTATATAAGCCACAGACTTCTCTTCGTTGTTGTTATGGTGTAGAATCTTCTTCAATAATCTTATTTTGCGAGATCCTCTTATTTTTATGTCGTCAGACTCTCTTCAACGAACTAGACTACTTCTCCCAAAAAAATTTAAGTTTCTCTCTAAAAGAACACAACCAAATTATCTTCACAACATGTAAGAGATTTAAATCTTTAAATTTATATAATAGGAATCACATGCAAATAATTCTCACTAAGTTGGTCTCAATTAAAGCGTAAGGAAAAAGATGAATAACTTAGAAAACAAAAATCATACTTATGAAGGAGATCTCTTTAAACTAGGTTTTCACGCATCGGAAGGTTTCACAAATTCTGAAAAATAATTTTTATTTACACAAAAATATAAAACCTAGTCCAAAGAGGATATTCGATTCCTTATTCCTTAACGAAAAAAATCTATTAAATTAGGAAGGATTCTTACTTGCTGAACTCCTTATTTCCAAAAGTCATTCTTTCCTTTGAATTTTAGAATAGTAAATTTATGTTTTCTAGTTAAACTTTAACAATTAACTAATTCTAAAAAAAACTAGAAAACTAACATACATGAAATTTAATTAAAAAAATAACAATTTTCATAATTAAAAATTCTTCAAATATATTTAATTGTCATACAATGTCAATAAAAGTCTTAACATAAACATTAATAAAATACCCAAGTGTGAAAGATTTCTTCCATTGCTTAATCTAAAGAATCGTAATAATTGAATTATTAATACTATTTTATCTCAATGTCGTATAGTTTTCCGAATTTAGTTATGTATATATATATATATATATATTTGTGAGTGTATATGTGTGTATGTATATGTATATGTATATGTATGTATGTATGGTATATAGCACTATTCAGATATTTATGCTTAACTTAGACAATTTTAAATCACACAAGTTGTATATGTGTTTATATATATATATATATTGTGTTTTATCCTCCTTTATTTTTCAAATATTATAAATGATCTTACCATTGCATGAATTAAGAAATCTAGAGCTTAGTAATATCAATGGTTGATTGCGCTACTAGACTTGTTACTCACAAAGCTAAAATATTAAAGAAAGAATTTGATTTTTAATAAAGCCCCTTTTTCAAATTTATTTTGTATAATTTAAAAATTAATTAATCAATCCTTTATATTGTGTTATGTAGCCATAAACCCTAATCGACTAAAATTAGTAGAGGGAATATTGTCCTTTTGGGGTTTCATTGAGTTTCATTGAGATTCAATCATATTGTTGGCAAGTACAAGGAGTTTATATATGACATTTCCTTTTAAAATTATGAGATTAAAATATTAATTAATCATTTTATTCTTAAGGGTATTTTAAAAATTTAATATTTTGATAAAAAGATGTTATTTTGTATTTTACCTCATATAATCATCATTTCATCAAATAATCAAATTTTAAAAAATTAGTTTATAGAACTAATCATTGTAGTAACTATTTTCTTTAATAATGTCAAATTTTCAAAAAAGTTTTATCAAACACAATTTTTAGAGCAAATCATAAAATAAATAACTATTTTAAAAGCTAATAAAATTTCAAATATACACTAAGAATTAGACTAAATTACTTCAAAATCTCTCTTTACATGCTATGTGTATGATTTTATAAATGGTAAAGCTTAATTAGTCTTAGTTGTCCTGCTGTTGCTGCACCACTAGAATTGAAAACGTATCATTTGAATTCACCAATGTGTCTCCAATAATCCCGAGCTCAGGATACTCCATCCATTCTGAAAGTCCTAACGTAACACTAGAATTTAGGTCATGATTTTTACCGACTATGAATAAATCAACTGTATTATCTATCAATGATTGAATAACTCGTGTTGTTCCTATTCCATCTTTCACAAACTCCTCTTTGTATATTATCTTCTTGCCTACCATACTGTCTTTCAATGTGTTACAGATCAATTGCTTGTCAAGATCATCAGTCTCTTTAAGTGATATGTTGACGTCACCCGTTTTGAAACAAACCAATGTGAGACATATATTTGGAGGCTCAGCCATCCGTTTACAGTATGCTAGAGCTTCCCTATCATCAGCACCGCCTATAAAAAGCATAACAACATGGTACAATGACTTACCTGCAAGCAGTGATTGACTGCTTACCATTTCACCACGATAAACTAGAATTCCAACTGAACAAGGAGCTTTCTCAACCACATTTTTATTTATAACTCTTATTTGAAGATTAGAAGTTTCCATCATGCCATTAACTCCCCATTGTTTATGAAAGGGAACAATTATAATGGCCGCTCTTTTGTCAAGTGCAAGGGTGCATATATCATCATGCATACTTGCGTAAGGAGCAATTGTTGTGAAATGTTGCACCACAACATTCCCATAATAGCGACGCTGAAATTGATTCAAAGCATTGATGATGTGTGTAGAGGAAGCGACTATAGAGTTTGATGGTTGATGATGGGGATTAAGAAATGCCGTTACACTACCTCTTAATTCTATAAGTTGGAGCACAAAAGCAGTTATAGGACTATTTCTTGTGGGATTAGAGACTTCAAGAAGACTTATTATCGGATTTACGTTGTCATCATCGTTTATGCACACCAATATGCGAAGATTGTTTTGCTTCGACTTCAGGATTGCTCTTCTTGCATCTAATCTGTATCTTCTTGATGGGTCATAAAGATAACCGACAATAGCTGTGGCAATCCCAGTTATGATCACCATGCTAGTTATCACAACAGCAAATATCTGAGCAGTGATGACCTAAATATAAACAATATATAGCAAGTTAAAAAAATAAGGAAAATCAAAATTTGAAAGGTATAAAATGGGATTTCAGGGTTTGGGAGCTTACCTTAGTGTCCTTCCATCTACAATATATACTTAACTCAGCAATGCCTCTGCAAGACAATATTAGTGCAAGACATAAAGCCTTCAAGAAAGATAAGCCAAAAAATAGTGATGGTAAAATTACACCTATAAACTTTCCTAAGTAGCACATTACGATAATGACGGCCATCTTTATCGCTGTGCTATCATTTAATAGGTATAGTTCCATTTTGATCCCACTTATAGCACAAAATATGGGAATTAGAAATCCAGTATTTAAAAAATCAAGCTTTTGCACTAATTGTGAACCTAATGGTGGTCCGTCTGGTAAACTCAAGCCAAAAAAGAAGGGACCCATAACAGCATCTTGGCAAACACAATTACCAACAAAACTAAGTCCCAGAACCAGACATATTATTGTTATGAAATGAGTTTGCTTCATTGATTCTCCATCTGAGGTTTGGCGAACGATCCACATTGTCAATGGCCGAACTAGGAAAAACATAATAATGTAATAACTGATTACCGTTGGAAATACATATAATGGCTTTAGATCTGAATTTTTCTTAGAATCAATAACACTGACCACTAAAACATTAGCCACTACAGTAAACAAATCACTAACCATTGCAGCAGAGGAAGCTAAGCGACCAAGCTCTGAACTTAGCATTCTGAGTTCTTTAAGAACGCCAACTATTACAACCACTGAAGACATGGAATTTATTACAACAGAAGGAGGCATTCCTAGTGCTGAATCAACATCTAAATTACTAGTCTGTTGTATAATATGGTTGGTTGTCATCCCAAATACTAATGGCAACACACTAGTTGCCACACCAATTATCACAGCTCTCCTTCTTACATGCCTTAGTAATCTCATGTCAATCTGCACTCCTAACACAAACATGTGTAAGACAAGCCCAAATTCAGACCACGTTCTAAGTACATACCTATTTCCTAAGGGAAACAACTTGTCCAAAAAAGTTGTTTCTCCCAAAATTGATGGTCCTATTATTATACCAGACTGCAATAGGAAAAAATTATAATATTAGTTAATTAATAAAACAGACAAATAAGATACAGAAATTAATTGAAATGATAACTTACGATAATCTGCACCATTATTGTAGTTTGATGTAAAGGTTGGAGCAAAACGTAAAGGGTTCTAGTGACAACGAAAATGATAATAACTTGCATCAATAGAACAGGAGTCGTGTATTTGAAAGGATCACGATTCCAAATGCCATATGTGTTGATTAACTTATTGTATTGACAAGATATTGGATGATTCATAATCATGTAACTTGATATATTTGCAGGAGGTCGAGATCCCATTATTTCAAGATTAAAGATCAAAAGAAATTGATTAAGGAACAAATAGGCTAGAAAATATATGAGCAAAAACAATTTAAAGAAGCAAGAGATTTGAGAATGAAAATGTGTTTGTGGATAGACCAGAGATTAAGATATTTGATAGTTGACATTGGTCAAGTTAGTTAACGGTTGAAGTTATTTCGCAAAATATAGTGGTTCACAAAAGTTCTTCAAACTATCTTTATGTATCAAAGTAAATAAATGTTGACTAGAAAATATTGATTACTCAATTGGTGGGTATTAAAATGGTAATTCCTTGCACGAATTAAATCTACTTGCTTTTATAATTTTCCACCTTTTTATCTTTCGAAGAAATTAATTAACTATAAAAGGAAATATACTTACAGGCCTATTTTAATCTAATCCTAATCATATTGAAGTATGTAGATTTTGATATTATTGACAGCCCATTAGGGTCTTTCCTTGAAATGCGTACAATAATATGTAGCTCAATTTTATTGTCAGCGAGGTAGATGTACACCAATCATATATTTTAGGAACTATCCCTGTAGAAAATTAATAAGAATAAAGGCCATTAATAGAAATAAACATAAATAAAATTGTAAAGAAAAAGAACACTTTACTTGATGCTATGATTCAATTACGTCACTTCTTATATTAGAAAATAAAAAAACAACCATCATAAACATGTACTACTCATGACAGAACATGCCCTTTAATCATAGTTAAACAACTATTCATTGCTACCCATATAACAACCGATGAGAAAACAAGCACTGCTAATGCTAAAAAATGTAATAATTAGAATACCCGTAATTATGTTTTCTAGACTTGTGGAGCTTTCATGAACATGCTCCATTATTATTTAAAATTAGAAAATGAAGTGGCCCATTAATACAATATTCATAACATTCTTTCCTTAAAACTGAATGTTTTAAAATATCATTTAAAAAGAATTGCCAAAGACCCTCCTCCAAATTGAATTTTTTAAATTGCAAACACCAACTAAAGGGCTTGGTAAAGATGTCAACAATTTATCTTCATTCTTAAGGGAAATAAAGTCAATTGCTTTATATTCTACCAAATTCTTTAAAAAACTAGTGATACATCCCAGTACACTTCCTTAGTTCATGTAGAACAGGATTTTTGTAGAGTTTGATTGATAAACTATTGACATACAAATTTAATGTAGGCCTTTCCAACTTGAAATGAAGCTCGTCAAGGATCCTTCTCAACCAAATAGCTTGATAGGCGCAAGATGCTATAGCTAAGTACTTAGCTTCAGTAGTTGATGATAAATAGGCAACTACTTTGATGACCACGAAACAACCACCAAACCTATCATAAAAACGTGACCAAAATAATTTTTCTAGAGCTGAGATCTTTAGTATAATCACTATTTTGAAGCCAAACAAATCTAACTTTTCTCCTCTTTATAAGACAACCCAAAATCAATTATACCCTTCTCTTCTATAAGAGTCATCTTTTAGAAATTAAACTTGATTTTGCCCTAAAATAAGTTGGGTCTGTATGATTTGGGCCTAAAAATAGTATAACCCAATTTCTAAAAATTTATAAGAAAATATCTAAATATTTATTAAATAAATATCTATATATTTGGTGATAAAAATCTAGATATTTATAAGAAATATCTAGATATTTGTAGTAAATACGTAGATATTATTGTAAATATTTTTAGAAAAAGATTTATAACCATTAAATTATATATGTATTGGTATAATTTTAACTGTTAGTTAAGAAAGTGTCACATTATAAATAACAGTGAGTTCTTCCATTGTATGTCAAGCCAAAAATTAAAAATTAATAAGATTGTAAACTTCTCCCTCATTATCCATAATTATTCCTAATAAATTTATCTCCTTTTCTAATATAAGCCCTCTACCTTCCAATAAAGTGGTATTAAAATTAAGGTCTGAACGACCATGGCAAGCAATGAAATGGCTCTCTTCCAAGTTCTAATGCTCACCAAGAGCAACTACGATAATTGGAGCACTAAGATGAAGGCTTTATTAGGAGCTCAAGATACGTGGGAAATTGTAGAGAAAGGATTTGATATGCCAAAAGATAAGGCCACCTTTATTCAAGTTCATAAAGATCTTTTAAAGAATTTTAGAACAAGAGACAAGAAAGTTCTCTATCTCATCTATCAAGCATTGGATGAAGATAATTTTGAAAAGGTTTCAAATGCAACCACCGCCAAAGAAGCATAAGAGATGCTTCAAACTTTATACAAAGGTATGTAAAAAATAAAGAATGTACGTCTTCAAACTATATGAGGTGAGTTTGAATTTTTATTTATGAAAGAATGTGAATCAATTTCTGAGTACTTTTCTAAAGTTTTGGTAGTTGCTAATCAATTAAAAAGAAATAGAAAAAGCTTAAGTAATGTTCGAATTATGGAGAAAATTTTTCATTCCATAAATTTAAAATTTGAGCATATTACTGTAACAATTAAAGAAACAAAAGATTTAAAGTTCATAACCATTGAAGAACTCGTGAGCTCATTACAAGCATATGAAGAAAGATAAAAGAGAAAGCAAAAGTCTTGGAACAAGTTTTTCAAACAAAGCTCACTTTCAAAGAAAAGGAAAAAGTTTCGACAATGACAGAAGCCAACATGAAAAAGGAAATGGTTGAGGATGAGGCCGTGGATATGAACATGGATGAGGATGGAAAAGACCTTCAAATTATAGCAACAACAACAATGATAGAGGAGAAGCTCAAGAAGAGGTTGTGGAAGAGGTAATCCGAACTCAAGGTATGGTAAGTCTCAAGCTAAATGTTATAATTGTCAAAAGTTTGGCCATTACGCTTCCAAGTGTAGAGCTTCCAATAATAAAGTTAATGAGAAAGCCAATTATGTGGAGAACAAAAGTCAAGAAGAAGAAACATTATTACTAGCATTCAAGGACAATAATGGTGGCAGCATTAATACATAGTACCTAGATACCAGCGCAAGCAATCATATGTGTGGAAACAAGGATATATTCGTGGAGCTTGATGAATCGATGAGTGGCAATATCTCCTTTGGGGATGAGTCTAAAATACCCATAAAAGGCAAAGATAACATCCTTATTCACTTGAAAGATGGAAGACATCAATTTATTTCAAATATTTATTATTTGCCTAATATGAAAAATAATATTTTAAGTTTGGAATAACTCTTAGGAAAAGTGTATGATATTCGTATGAAAGATAGTCTTTCTGTTAGAGATAATAAAAGTAATTTAATTGCAAAGGTGACAATGTCAAAGAATAGAATGTTCTTGTTAAATATTCAAAATAATGTAGCAAAATGTCTCAAGGCTTGCTACAAGAATACATCATGGTTATGACATTTTCGACTTGGACATCTTAATTTTGGAGGTTTGGAACTGTTATTCAAAAAGAAAACGGTGAGAGGACTACCTTGCATCAATCATCCTGACCAGCTATGTAAAGGATGTCTACTTGGGAAGCAATTTAGAATGAGCTTTCCAAAGGAGTCTACCTTTAGAGCCAAGAACCCACTTGAACTCATACACATCGATGTATGTGGTCCTATCAAGCCAAGCTCCTTAGATAAGAGTAATTACTTTCTTCTCTTCATTGATGATTATTCAAGAAAAATATGGGTGTAGTTTTTAAAAAAAAATCCGTAATTTTTAGAGTGTTCAAAAAGTTTAAAGCACTCATGGAGAATGAAAAGGGATGCAAAATCAAGGCCATGAGATCTAATTGTGAAGGAGAATTTACTTCGAAAGAGTTTCAAGAGTTCTGTGAAGCAAATAGAATCCTTCATCTTCTAACTGTTGCGAGATCCCCCTAACAAAATGGCATTATTGAAAGGAAAAATCGAACCATTCTTGACATGGCACGAAGCATGCTCCAAAGTAAGAAATTGCCAAAAGGCTTTTAGGCTAAAGCTGTGACATGTGCGGTGTATTTATCTAACCGATCTCATACTCGAAGTGTGTAAGGAAAGATGACACAAAAAGTTTAGAGTAGAAGAAAACCTGACATCTCTTATCTAAGAGTTTTTGAAAGTATAGCTTATGTGCATATAATAAACAAAATAAGAACAAACCTAGATGATAAAAGTGAAAGTTTTATCTTCATCGGCTATAACTCAAATTCAAAAGGTTACAAGTTGTACAACGTGAACAACAAAAAGATCATCGTTAGCTGAGATGTGATATTTAATGAAGAGGGAGAATGGGATTTTGGCCCTGATATAGATCATTTCAATTTCCTTTCCCAATTTGAAGAGAATAAGAAGACACTAGCAAGACAACAAGAAAACGTCAACAAGAACCTGTAACACCAGCCAGTTCGCCAACAAGAGTTGATGATAACAATTCACCACCATCCTTTTTAAACAAAAGAAATAAAGAACGTATAACGAGTCTCTAAGATCTCTACGAGATGACCAAGAGGATGGAAAATCTCATTCTTTTCTGCCTCTTTGCTAATTACGAACCTGTGAACTTCCAAGAAGCTGTGCAGCAAGAAAAATGGAGAGCTGTGATAGATAAAGAAATCAAGGCCATTGAGAAAAATGACACATGGGAACTCATTACTCTTCATAAAGGACATAAAGCCATCGACGTCAAATGGGTGTACAAAGTGAAGAAGAATGCAAATGGAGAGATTGAACAATACAAAGCAAGGCTTGTTCCGAAAGGCTACAATCAAAGAGCTAAAATTGACTATAATGAGGTAACTGCTCCTATTGCTCGATTAGAAACCATTAGTCTAATCATCTCCTTGGTAGCTCAAAACAAATAGAAGATTTATCAAATGGATGTAAAGTCTGTCTTTCTTAATAGAGTACTTGAAGAAGAAGTCTACATCGAGCAACCTTTGGGCTATAAAGTAAAGGGTCATGAAAACAAAGTCTTGAAGTTGAAGAAAGCTCTCTACGGGTTAAAGCAAGCATCAAGAGCATGAAATAGCCGAATAGACAAGTACTTCAAAAAAAATGGTTTTATCAAGTGTCCCTATAAGTATGCACTTTATATCAAGATTAAAGATGGAGATGTTTTAATCGTATGCTTGTACGTGAATAATTTGATCTTTACTGAAAGTAATCCAAGCATGTTTGGAGAGTTCAAGAAAGCCATGACCAAGGAGTTTGAAATGACTAACATTGTGTTAATGCCTTACTACCTCGGCATTGAAGTCAAGCAAAAGGAAGATGGAATTTTCATCTCACAAGAAAGCTACACAAAGGAGATCCTTAAGAGATTTAATATGGATAACTGCAAGCCGATAAGCACACCAGTTGAATGTAGAGTGAAGCTGTTGAAGCATGATGAAAAACAAAGAATGGATTCAACCCTTTTCAAGAGCTTAGTTGGAAGTATGTTACCTGACTTGCACAAGGCCTGATATCCTATATATTGTTGGGCTAGTTAGTCGCTACATGAAGATGTCAACAACTACCCATTTCAAAGTTGCAAAAAGAATCCTTCGCTATCTCAAAGGTACAATTGATTTTGGCTTATTCTATTCATTTTCTAATGATTACAAACTTGTTGGATTCAGCGATAGCAATTGGGGTAGAGACACAGATGATCAAAAAAGCACTACTGGATTTGTATTTTTCATGGACGATACTGCTTTCACTTGGATGTCAAAGAAGCAACCGATAGTCACTCTCTCAACTTGTGAAGCTGAGTATGTGGCTGCAACATCATGTGTTTGCCATGCAATTTGGCTAAAAAATCTCTTAAAAAAGATAGGATGGTCACAAGAAATGCCAACTAAGATTTATATTGACAACAAATTAGCAATGGTGTTGGCAAAAGAATCTCGTGTTTCACAATCGAAGTAAATATATTAACACTCGTTATCACTACATAAGGGAGTGCATTGGCAGGAAGGATGTGCAAATAAACTACATGAAGACACAAGACTAAATTGCTGATATCTTCACCAAGCCTTTGAAGAATAAGACATTTTGTGTGTTGCAAAGATTATTAAGAGTCATCGAATCAAGTTTAAGAGGGGGTGTCAGAAATTAAACTTGATTTGGCCTAAAATAAATTGGGTTTGTAAGATTTGAACTTAAGAATAGTGTAGTCCAATTTTTAAAAATTTGTAAAAAAATAGCTAGATATTTATTTCATAAATATCTGGATATTTGGCGATAAAAATCTAGATATTTGTAGTAAATATATAGATATTATTATGGATATTTCTAAAAAGAGATTTATAACCATTAGATTATATATGTGTTGCATAATCTTAACCATTAATTAAAGGGGTGTCATACTATAAATAGGGGTGAGTTCTTCCATTGTATGTCAAGCCAAAATTAGAAATCAATAAGATTGTAAACTTCTCTCTTCTTGTTCATAATTATTCCTACCAAACTTATTTCCTTTTTAAATATAAGCTCTCTACCTTCCAACATCATCTTGGCAACTAGAAGATGAAGTTTTTCTAGATTTTTCATGTACCCAATAATTCGACTAATAATAGGTATTATATTTGGGCCATTTATTATTATATATATTA
Organism: Azadirachta indica; assembly: GCA_022749755.1. NCBI lineage: Eukaryota > Viridiplantae > Streptophyta > Magnoliopsida > Sapindales > Meliaceae > Azadirachta > Azadirachta indica. The sequence continues at coordinate 15,345,043 of CM040442.1, forward strand.
AACTTCCTATAATATACTAATTTTTTGTGTTGTTAACTTTTCCCCCTATAGGAACTTTCACAAGTTGCAAGCCTTTCTCAGTAACGGTGCTAACAAAATTGTGATTCTTCATCTAAGAACTTATCTACAATTTCTTGCACACAGTTCTTCAAAGAGATAAAAGTTCAAGCAGAAGATTGCACAACTTTATTGCGAAGAAAGTAATACATCACACCAAGATCAAACAACGGTTAAGTTAGATAATGGTTGAAGTCAAAATTAAGTGGTTCACAAAAGTTCTTAAAACTATCTTTATATATCAAAGTAAACAAATGTTAACTAAAAAATATTGACTACTCAAGTTATGGGTATTTAAAAGATAATTGCTTGCACGAATTAATCTAGCAACTTGCTTTTATAATTAGTTGTCCAACTTGTATTTTTAAAAGAAATTAATTAAATAAAAAAGGAAATATAATTAATAGGCTATTTTAATCTAATCCTAATCATGTTACTTTGTTAGACTGGATATTATTAACACCTTATCACTATTAAGGCTTTGATATTATTGACACCACGATTACTATTAAGGCTTTTTATGAAAATGTATAAGAAATAATAGTAGCTTAATTTGTAATAAGCAAGGTTGACATACACTAATTATATAATTTAGCCACTAACCTCGTATAAAATTTGTAGAGGTTGATTTCACCCTAATAGGATATAGATTTTTGGGCAGCATCGGACTAAATTTAATTGTGACTCCATATTCTCAATAGATTTCTGATGAAGTTTTGTAGATTGTAAATATAATTTGTAATTTAAAAAGAAAAAGAGAATTAACTAGTTACTCTAGTAATAGGTAGCCTTTATCAAATAATCAATTGGTATATTATTTACGTTATTAACTAATATATTTTCAATTTATTTATTTAATTTGTTAAAGCCATTTTGTTATTGTTTGTAATAAAAAAATATTGAAAAAATTATATATTATTGCGAATATTATATGTTAATTTAGCGTTACGTGTACTAAGAATAAATTAACTTAAATTTTGATAGAATAATCATCATTAAACATATATTTTAAATGTATCTTCTCCATTGATTTCTTTTAAAAAATTAAAAGTTAGACATAATGATACATGAAAAATATCTCTCTATTGTCATTTAAAAAAAAAAATGAAGTCATCTCTCTAAATAAACTATATATTTCTATGTTACATATACTTTATATATCTATTTTAATAATTTCAACTTGTATTAAATTTTATAATTAACTACCAATGTTCAACATAGAAAAATATATATTTGTCTAAATTTGAATTTTATTTAACATTAACCTTAGTTTATTTCATTGAATATTAAAATTATAAAGATGACCTTATTAATCACATATTTAATAAAATTACACAATGAGAAATTATAAAGTGGCATTTATGTTTTTGACAAATTTTGGTAAATAAATTCATTACTCATTCTTGTAAATACATTACATGTAAACGACAAAAGATTTTTGTCAACCTAACTTGTTTTGGCAACAATATTACCGTTGGCTACTAAAAACAATTTTATCTATGAAATGTTTTCATTGTTGAGGAGTCTTTTATCAGTGAATGTATGTTGTTGCTAAAGATCTTTTCCATGATAAAATAAAATATTTGTAGTGACAAAATATTGGGCATCATAAAAAACACTTCTATGAATTGGTGACAGTTATACGCGAACAAATTATAAACTGTTATAATCAATAATACCTAACGGATTATAAACTATTATGAAGCCTTATTGATGAATTGGTGACAGTTATACGTGAACACGCTTGTGTGAGTGATATTTGTCAAGCATTTTTCACACTCTATAATGTGGTTGTAAGTGAGATTTGTCAAGAACTTTTCACACTCATATGTCACGAAATCTTGAAGTAATTATGTCATACCTTTTTTATTCATATGCGACGTAAAATGTTGATATAAATATACCATGCTTTTTTAAAGTAAATATATCACGATTTCGTAAAATAGATTTATGAAGTACTTTTGATGTAAATATATTGCTATTTCTTGAAGTAAATATATCATGACTGTTTGATATAAAATTATCACCACCTTACAATGTTTGTGTACTAATTAATATATCGCGTTTTATAATTGTGGTCAAGTTATTTATCTTGATAGATTAACATGCCTGAGGAAACCTTAAAAACGCCCAAATAAAGTTATGTGAAAAGAATTGTAACCACACAATGCATAATTACTTAATATAGTGCAACAAAAATATCCTTTTTGTAGAAATTGCAATCTTGCTTGTGCAACACATTGACAAATGCAGTAGAATAACAGCACATGAAAAAATAATGGGAGAAGACATTGCAAAATGTATTAGATTTTATGGCAACAACCTTATTACATTCATCAAACCATCAATAAAACAAAACAGTTTAGTTTTATCTCTTTCTTTCTTTATTTTGTTTTGAAATTTATATTGTTATTATTGTTTTAATTCAATATTTTCATTTATAAATTGTTTCTTTTTGTTATGGATCCTTGTTTCGAATATTTAGTATTTTGTTAATGCAAGTATAATTCAATTCATTTGTGTTCCTCTTTACTTAATACTTCTAATTTATTTTACGATAAATTAGATGATTGTTGATTAATGATATGATGCTTGGAAAAGATTAAGTCATTTATCGAGTTAGGTAAACACAATTGAGGTTGTTGTGAGACTAGGATGAGATCAACACTTAAATAATTTCATTAACACTTAGTAAATTTTGAGACAGAGAGGTGATCAATTTCTTAGTAATTAAAGACGGGTAAAGCCTAATAAATATATAATTAATCAAGTTACATAGAGATATTGACTTGGGTTATTATATACAAAGTAACCTCATTACCTGTTTCATTTGATGCTCAAGGGAGGTAACAATGTTACTTTTAAACCCTTGATTAGTGAATTGAATTGAAATGCATTGACAATAACTAAATAAGATAAATATGGGGAGAATTAAGTGAAGTCAAGGCTCTAGAACTCTCATCACATATGTTTTCTTTGTTGGATTATATTGTTTTTCTTCACGTCTAGAAATTCGGTTTGCCTAAATAACATTAAGTTGTCATAGCTATAGTAATTAGCATTAATTCAAAAATTTAATTCTCGTGAGACGATACTCTTACTTGTCACTTTATTACTTGTTATAACCCATGCACTTGTGGTCACACACACATAAAAACATTAGCGTTATTGCAAGTAACTTTCTTACTTTCTTGCTAGAGATTGAAATTTTTGAATTCTTTTGATAATATTATGGTTGAGTGACTTGACCTTAATTTAGGCTTTTATATTCTCAACTAATGTTGAATAATCCTTATTGAAGAGTTTAGTTGAAGACGTTAAACTTAACGCTTCTTGGGAGGCAACTTAAGCTCTCTATCCCATCATTTTCTTGTTTTTTTTTTTATGAATTTTTATAAATCATATTTTGATAGTGTTGAGTTTTTATTTTTGTTTATTGTGTGATTTTAGGTGTTGAAATGAATGGAGACATAAAAACACAATTTGACAAAAATTTTGGTTAAGGAATGAGAAGCAACACAAAGGGGAGGTTGGTTTTCAAGCAGAGGAACCAAAAAAATAGCCTAGGCGCGGCCGTATGCCGGTGCCAAGGCCATTACCTCATTAACGCGTGCCCGTATGGCCCGCTCTTGCGCACCAAACTGCATACAACCTTCTTTCTCTGAATTTGACTTATACACTCATTTTCTATTTTCTCTCCTTTCCATCCAAAAATATCACATTAAACACTACTCCAAACTGCATCAGACATAACCTAACTTATCTTCCCTCTATTCATCCCCTAATTCCTTCACTAATCACTCACTAAACACAATCTTCCTTCCAAGCAAACACAAAATCCCCATCCTTCTACAATTCTATCAATTGAACAATTTTGACAAACAACTTTGAATGAAAATTCTACTACTTCTATGGGCTTTTGTAATGCAATTTGAAGTAAGTTTCTTATGCTAAATTGTGCATTGTATTTCAATTTGTGCAAACTGAGTTGAAGAAGTGGTGAGAGTTTGATTATTTGAATTGAGTAAGAATTATTTATGGTGAAGTGTTGTGGATGATTTTTTATTGAAATTGAGATATATTGATGAAGCGTTGATAGATTTGGATTGAATTGTAGAAATTTGGGTTGGGAAAAGAGTGAATTAAGTAGAGATTAGGTTGTTTGGGAAGTTGCCTGCCAAATATTTTACAAAATGCTTGAGTGAATTTTTGTTGTAGAAATCATAAGTTGAAGCATTGTGAGCAATTGTAAGGTAATGAGGAATACATGTGAGTTGAAAAATTATTAGTTAGTATTGATTAGGTGAAGTTTTATAGGTGCACCCCAAGTGTTCGATAAATTACCAGAGTGAAATTGAGTGATTATTACAGCACCTAAGAAGTACAAGGGGAGTAATTTGCAACCAACCCAACAATTTGATAGCTAAAGATTTTTATCTCTAGTGGTGAGATCCAACATCTTGTCTCCTAAGTACAAGTTTTTTTTCCTTTGCATATTGTTTTGCTGAAACATGGAGAACAGTGTTTGATTCAAGTCCAAGGAAGTAACTCATTTTTGCAAATTGGTCTAATTATGGTTGTGTTGAACTAATTTGGACATTTTTTATCTCATTTCTTACACCTCCCAGTTAATATTTGTGCATGTTTATATATTTTTAGTTATATGTTTTTGTAAAGGCATGACTTCAGCAACGTTTGAATTTGGTCATGCAAATCAGGTCTTCTCTTATCATTCTTCCTTTATTTTCTTTGCTTTGAAAACATTTTTTTTTTTACCAGCACCTTGCTTTAATTTAATCATTGCATGATTTTTTATTGATAACATTGAGGACAATGTTAGATTTAAGTTTCCTGTGGGATTTAAAGTTTTTAGCATGTTTTTATTCATTTTGAGCTTGTTTAGCCAAAAAACAAATTGTGTTTTGAGCCTTAAACATGTTGGCCATTTTTCTTTGATTAACCTATATTAACCACACATGTTAACCCATAAACACTCATCTTACCCTTTTTCAAAAAAAATTGTCATTCATTTTGTAGTTGGAGAAGAGATAAAGCTTGTTAAAGAATTAGAAGAGCAAGAGCAAGATTTGTTATTTTAGTATATTTGAAGAAAAAAAGAAAAAAAAAACTACAAACCAAATTACAAAGAAAAAAGATCGGGGTTTGTAAAATAAAAAAAATAAAAAAAAGGCTGTTAGAAGACTGAATAAAGCAAGAAATTGCAAGACTACTTTTATTCAAATAAAAAAAAAGAATAGAGAATAAATTGCTCATGAGTTGCTTCGGAAAGTAAATGTAAAATGCTTTTTCTCTCTTCAATTGTGAAGCTTGTGTTGAATTTTCTTGCTTTGCAACCCATTTCTTTTCTTTTCTTAGCTATTACCCTAGTCAAACATTACAAGCTTTTATTAAGACCTCTTGGTCTTTGGTGGTGTGTTTGTACTACATTAGTTGAGAGTTGATCTAAAAAATAGGCATATAAAGTTTGAGAATCGTATTCTCATAGTCATTCATAATTCAATCAAGTTTTCATCAATTGATCCAAGTTGATAGAGTAGCAAGTTGAGATTGGTTATTCACACACACTCAAAGGTTTCCTTGTAAATTAAAGCGTGCTCTTGGATTAATCTCAGCACTTGCTTAATGTTTAAGACTTTTCTTTGAATCATCCTCTTTACGCAATTCATGAGGGAATCGTTATGAGAAATCAATCCTTTCAATTTGTTTCAATTCTTGTTTCAATTTGTTTCAATTTGAATCATCCTTTCAACATGTTTAAGTTTATCCTACTTTTACTCTCTATTAAACACTTTTTTAACTTTTTGTATAGGTGATTAAATTGTAGAAACTGACAATGATGGTGATTAAATTCTACATTGCAAAATTTAGGAACCCATTAACCCCAATTTCATATTATGATGATAATCTACCACTAAATGTCCAATTTTTATCCATCTTAAATGGTCAACACGTCGACATGCCACAATTATGCTTTTATTACTACATTTTTTAGTTTTTCAGTTTTTAAATTCTAATTTTAAAAGGAAATTATGGTTTAATTAATTTATTATGGATATCATGAACTATCTCAACAAACATCCAACACGAGTAGGCACACCAAAGCCAAATATTTTCACCGTATGCAAAATATGAAAGTGTCCACGACTATGAATTGTCATATAGGCAATCAATAAGAAATCAAAGAATACAGAATATATGCTGATTAACACACAGTAACAACACTTCTATATCCAACAATATCCACAACCACAAAAAAACAGCACTTCACTATAATTTACTTCCACAGCTGTAAAAAATAACATTTCAATATCCAACACAGCCACAGCCACAACAACATCAATTTACACCTTCAGTGTGTCCATCAATCACAACCAAACAACAATCTCCCCATAATATAACCAACGTAACATACCTAAAAGGAATAGCAACTACTCTAATCAATCAAACTCACCAAAAATAGCAATTCTTATAATGACCAAAACAATTTTGAGTTACAAATCCACTTAACAACAAACTACCAAATAACAGTACAAACCCAAAACAATGAACAACAAATAATAACCAAAACAGTATAAAATAAGAACTATAATACAAATGCAAAAACAGTACGAATGAGAAATGCCCAAAAACAATATAAATGAAAAATGAAATATATTTAATGAAAAAACATACAAAAATGTTGTTTCATTACCGATAAAGGAAATGAAATCAAAAGAGTTGCATTAAACAACAACATATAACAAAAATCACTCACAATAGACACCAACTTCTGAAAACCCGAAGTCAATATTCAAGCCAAATACACAATGGAATCCAAACCCTAACCTAAAAAACAAACAATGGAAACTATTGAGTAAAAAATTAAAGGAAACGAACCAGGTTAGCCTTCCAAAAATTGAACCATGCACTAGAACATGTACATCAAACAAATAGCCGTAGCTAATTTTTTATTTTGCTTCATTTAGGGATATCCATCAAGGTCGTCCAAAATGTACAGTTTAGAGTTACGTCTCGGTGGCTTAATCTACGATTGACTAGGGAATGAATGCTAAGTGAAGGATTGAACGAACTTTGTGCTTTGCTTTGGGTTTATAGGTTGAGAGGCTAAGAGTTTGGTTTTGTTCAAGAGTGAGAGAGACTGAAAATTGGGTGTGATTTTGGCTAAGTGCGAGGGAAAACTTGGAGCCAAAATTTTAGCTCACTAAAATGACGTCATTCCTTTTTTTTTTTGGTTTAAATAATAAAAAAGACAAATTTCATTTGAAACGACATGGTTTTGACTATTTCTCGGGCGTAAAAATGACGTTGAAATGTATTTAATTGTCATATAATGCTAAAAAAATCCTAACAATGTTAAAAGGTATATATATGAGTTTGATTTGAAAATATACATCAAGGGTGCTTTTGCAAGTTTTAGATGGCTTATAGAGCGTTTTCTTTATGTCTTTTGGATAATTTTTTGTTAAGAATAATTTGCAATAAGTTATTAATTTCATTCTGTCAAGAAACTATATAAAAAGATAGTGAAGTAAAATTAAAAGTTTTTATATGATTGATTAAATTATATCAAATACTTTTGATTAATGGATTTTACATCAAAAAGGTTAAAGAAAATCATTTTTGTGGTAGTGTTGATATTTAATTACTTCAAAATAAAAGTAAAATCTTAACTCTACAATCGTATTGGTGCTATATGTTGGTAGATTTTTTAAAAACACTGAAGGACTGGAATGGCCAAAAATAGGAGAGGATCCAATTTCAACAAAATTAAAAAAAAATGATAATTCATTGAAAATATTCCATAAATTACAAATTAACATCTAAGAATTTACAAAGTATACAATTTTGTAAAGCATTGTATGAGTTCTAAAAAATTAGAATAAACTTAAAAATTTCTTTATTTAACTACCACTTTCTAAATGCTTTAATTTAGGCCCAATTTCTTCTGGTTTTTCTTGCACCACCAAAACTGAAAATTTATCATTGGAACTTACCAATGTGTCCCCTACAATCCCAAGCTCAGGGTATTCAATCCATTCACTAAGCCCCAAAATAACTTGAGAATCAGGTTCATGGTGTTTGCCAACAATGAATAAATCATGATTCTCCTTCAATGATTGAATAACTTCCATTGTTCCAAGTCCATTTTTCACAACCTCCTCTTTAAATATTATTTTCTTTCCTACCACACTATATTTCAATTCATTTATAACTTCATTGTCAAGATCTATCACATCTTCAGCTAAAATGTTTGAATCATACGTTTTGAACCAAACTATTGTGAGGCTTATATTTGGATGTTCAGCAATGCGTCTGCTATATGCTAAGGCCTCTCTATCATCTGCACCACCTATGAAGAGCAGAGCAATATGATACAGCAACTGACCTGAAAATTTTGGTTTGATGCCTTTGATTTGGCCTCGATGAACAAGAACTCCAACAGAACATGGAGCATTACTAAGAACATTACCATTTAATGCTCGTATAGACAAATCAAATTCTTCCAGTGTTCCAATACCAACTCCCCATTGTTTGTGAAAGGGAATGATGATAATGGCTGCTCTTTTATCAAGTGCAAGGGTGCATATATCATCATGCATGCTTTCATAAGGAGCAATTGTTGTGAAATGTTGCACTACAACATTCCCAAGATAGCATCGTTGAAACTTATTGAAAGCATTGATAATATGCCTAGAGGAAGTGAGTAGAGAGTCTGTTCGTTGATTGTGTGGTTTAAGAAATGCTGTCACACTGCCTTTCAACTCTATAAGTTGAAGCACAAAGGCAGTTATAGGACTATTTCTTGACGGATTAGAGACTTCAAGGAGACTTATTATTGGACTTACATTTTCATTGCTGTTTATACAAACCAATATTCGAAGATTGCTTTGCTGAGATCTAACGATTGTCCTTCTCGCATCTAACTTGTATCTTCTTGAAGGGTCATAAATGTAACCCACAATAGCTGTGGCAATCCCAGTTATAAATACCATGTTGGTGACCAAAATGGTAAATATTTGAGGATTTATGAACTTCACATGAAAAAAAAAACAAATAAATAAATTATCAAGTTAATGTGATATATAACAACTACATGCATTTAGTAAGTTGATGTAAATTATTAGTTAGGCATAATATATACTATGTTTCTCAACTTATATTCTAAGATTTTCATTCTAAGGGATATAGAAGTTATTGTGTTACTATCACCAACTCATTTATATATATATATATATATATATGTATGTATGTATGTATAATATAACTTTAAATAACTTAAGTAATATATTAATTAAGATTTTTCTCTTGTTTGTGTATGGATGTATTTAAAATTTTATATAATTTTTTATACTATTTGTAAACTATTATTTAAATACTTTCAATAGTTGAGTAACACCTCATATGTGTAGTAATTATAGTATATTAATTATATATATTAAAATTAATTTTAACCATTAAAAGTGTTTATATCTAATAGTTTATAGATAGTGTAAGAAATTATATAAAATTAAAAAGTTATCTATTCGTCTATATGTGTGTGTGTATATATATATATATATACACACGGATCAATGAATTCTTAACTTTGCACAATTTCTTATGTCATGCGTAGACCACTGGATATATATATATATTTCTAATAATTAAAATTAAATTTGACACATATAATTAATAGGTTATGTGATATTCAATCTCAATTATTAAAAATATTTAGATTCAACAATACTCTACAAATTATATATATATAGACACACACACTATTAATTTTATATATATATATATATGTATATATGTAACACTTCATTCAAATGCAATTTAATTTAAATACCTTTTGACACATACATGTATTATTTATATAAGATCAAGATATTTTTTGTTATATTCTCATTTATTAATTAATAATTAATTATATGCGAGTCTTCACTCAGGTAAAAGTTTAAATAAGCACCAAATCCTAATGCAATATTTTGAGTATAAATTTTTCATGTGTTAGGGAATTTACCTTTTTGTCGTTCCAAAGGTCATATATAGCTATCTCAACAATGCCTCGACAAGACATGATTAAGGCAAGGCATGAACCCTTCAAGAAAGACATGCCAAAGCAGAGTGACGGTAAAATGGTACCTGTGAATTTCCCTAAGTAAGCCCATTATTATAATGAGCTCCATCAAGCTAGATGGGGTCTCATTTAAGAGATACAATTCTGTTCTCATCCCACTTATAGCACAAAACACAGGAACCAAAAATGTGGACGTGAAGAACTCAAATTTTTGTACTAATTGTGAGCCTAATGGTGGTCCATCTGGTAAAGACAAGCCGAAAACAAAAGCACAAAAGCCAGCAGGGTGGCCCAAACAACTACCCACAAAAGCAAGAGCCAAAACTACGCACATAATTGCTATAAAATGACTTTGCTTTATGGATTCTCCATCTGAAGTTTGGCTCACGATCCATAATGTTAACGGGCGAAGTAATAAAAACATTATGAGATAATATCCAGCTAAAACTGGGAATACCAACAATGGCTTGAAACTTGAATTATTATGAGCATCTTTAATGCATGTCAAAAGCATATTAGCAGTCAAACCAAACAAATCAGCGACAAGAGCAGTGGAGGAAGCTAATCGGCCAAGCTCTGAGTTTAGTATGTTGAGTTCTTTAAGGGTGCTGGTGATAACAACCACTGAGGTCACAGCATTCACCACAACAGAAGCAGGAATTCCACTGGCTAAATTAACATCTAAAGGTATATTTTGTTGGACAATATGAAAGGTTGACATTCCAAATATTATAGGAAATAAACATCCTGAGAGACCAATAATCACAGCTCTTCTTCTTGTATGCTTGATTAATCCCACATCCATCTGAACTCCTAAAACGAATACATGGAAGATCATGCCAAATTCAGCAACAGTTCGTAGAATATATCTACTTGGCAATGGAAACAACCATTTCAAATAAGCTATTTCACCCAAAAACGAAGGCCCAATTATTATACCAGCCTAGAAGAAATTAATAAGTTAACAAATTAATATTATTCAGAAATTAATGAAATGAAATCAAACAAATTGGAAATAGAATTGAACTTACTATAATCTGAGCAATGATTGTAGTTTGATGAAAAGGTCGAAGCAAGAAGTAGATGGTTTGTGGCTACGAAGATGAGAACAATTTGCATTAAGAGAACAGCTGTGGTGCATTTGATAATCCTATGTTTCCAAAAGTCATTGGAATTTCTTACTTTAATGTATTCGCAAGTCATTGTGTTATTCAGAAGCTTATAATCTGTAATGTTGTTTAGTGCTTGTGGATTTGACATGATTTCAAGGTTGAAGAAGATCTTGATTCATGAGAGATCAAAAAGAAAAGAAAAATGGGTAGAGAAAATTTATATATCTTTAGAAATTAAAGTAGTTGAAGAATTATGAGAGAATAAACACGATTTTAGAGAGATAAATGCTATATATATGGATAGACCAAAGATTTGGAAAGTTGACTGTTGACAAATGCTAAAGTAGTTAATGGTTGAAATTCTTTCAAAGATTAATGTTCTTAAAAAATATCCTATTTAAAATTTTATTTGATTAATGTTTTAGTGATCAACTTGTAATGGCAGCAGCACTATATAAGTTAATTATAATATGCCCAAATTTCATTTGTTATAAGAATTTTATATAGTGACTCTTATTAAATTTTGCTTTCTATTCAAAATTTTATGTGCACGGAATTAAACTTGTTCATATTTTACATGACTCAATTAGAGCACAAAGAGCATGCTTTATAGAAGGTTAAAACAAGATTGATTTTAGGCATGCTTGATCTCAATAATTATCAACAATAGATTCTATAATGATAATTATGATATTTAAATATCATAATTATCAACAATAAACTTGTTCATATTTTGATGAGGGAGTGTTGGCTATGGTTTGAGAGAATATGTCTATATTTCTCTCGTTTATTTTGTGTAGTATGTATTGATATTTATGCAAATCAAAAGCGAAGAATAATAGAAAGAATATAAATGCAATTACTGTGATGTTCTTAGACCAAAACCCAAAAGATAGTTCATTTTCACTTATTTTGTTATTTAATATTAAACGTATATTTAATGGTCTGTTTAAATACACAGATAGAGTTTAAGTTGGACTCACGACAATTAGCAAAGGAGTTGTAGACCCCTGAATTTCTTAGCTCAAACTAAGAAAACTCGGACCCAATTATCTTGTAATATACCTAACTTTTCTAACTTATTCTTAGACCATTCCACTAAAAGCCAGGGTTGTACTCATAATAATCCATGTTAAAAAGAATCAAAGCCCACTTAATTAAAACTGTTTTGTATGAAATTTGGGCTCCGTCTTGTACTAATAATAATCACTCAATTGATCTTTTACTTGATTCTCATAATTAAAGTTAGGCGCCCGAAATAAAATACCAAATCTCTTTAATTACGCATTTGTCCCAATTTATTTAATACTTTAATGATCATTTTAATATATCAATATTTGTAAATAAAAATTTACAAATAAATATTGTCATTCAATAAATAATTTATTGAATAAATTGCAGCCATAGATTTAAATAATCAAGTATCATAAACAACTTAAATAAGTATCACTCATATAAATTTCATCTTATAAGTATATGTTCTTACAATTCATAATACTAAATTTCCAAGTCATCGAGCTATTGACCATATTAATATATCTTACTCCATGCTGACTCAAAAACATAATATATGAATGAAGTTTATTACTCATTCAAAATTAAGATCAATCAAATTTATTAAAGTTTATGTAAATTAAGATTAATTGCTTTTATTTAAACTAGATTTTAGTTTACTGTAGTCATATTCAATGTATATGATATACACTAGTTTTCTATTTGAAGTCTTTATTCATTAGTCAAGATAAATCACTCACAATAGAAATAGAAAACTACAGCTTTAAATGCCCATTCTTTTATTTATAAGTAACTAGTGAATTATTTCTTTTTGTATTAGCTTCTCATGCTAAATATGTAAAACACATTCCTTACAAATATGGACTATAGTATATATATATGGTCAAACAAACAAACAAATAAACTAACTAACTAACTAACTAACTATATATATATATATATTACAAATTTTATTAAATTAGAAATAAGGTTATTGCATCATATGCTTTAAGGGCATAAATAATAACATAGCTCTAACACTCCTAACATCAAGTTGCATTCATATTTCAATATAGAGTTCCTTCTAGAACAAATTAGCTTGTTGTGTTAGCGTTATAGGACAGATTAGTTTATTATTTGTTTATTATTCATTTGACACGAATACAATTCGTTTATTATTCATGTTAATTTTATTAAATTCGAATACAATATATGTATTTAAACATAATTCATTTAATACACAATTATTCGTTTAGAACATGATTATGCATTTAAGGTAAGATTAGTTGTTTAAAATATGATTATTTATTTAAAATATAATTGTTCTTTTAAAACATAATTATTCGTTTAAAATTTAATTATTCATTGAAAACACGATTATTTTTTTAAGTAATTGTATTTTAAATAAATAATCGTCTTAGAAAGAGCAAACACGAATAATAATTGTGTCGATATGAATATAATATAAATATTATTTTAGTCAAATTTTTTAAGTAAAAATTTTATTTAATAACATTAAATTTATATCGAATAATCATGTCGTCTTTCAAATTATGGCCGCTACTAATTAGGAATTAAAACGTCACAATTTAGTAAATTACATGGTATGTATTATTTTATTAAGAGTTAAAGGATAAAAAAGTTATTAAATTTCGCCGGCAAATATTTGAGATAAAAGTGAAAGCCTGCTAAAGCTTTACATCCTTTGGAGAGTTTTCTTCAACGTCAACGAAAGAAGCTAATTGGGGGCTTTCGTTTTGTTCTCATTGACTTGTGATATTTCTGTGATTTTAAGAATGTAGGCATCATACATCACATCCGTAAATTGCGTCATGCTGCGGCACATCAGGATACACACCACATGTCACGGCGCCAATCCGTACGCCACCGTCGAATGTCTCATTCCACATCTCCAGTTTTTTTTCAATTTCTTACATTTATATTGACGAATATTTAGTGTTAAATGATTACTTCTTTTTCAAGAAAAAATGGGTTCCGAGTTCTCGCGATGTTGTTAGGATTTGGGATTGAAGTAATTAATTCAGATGGCAAGTCAAATTTTATGCCATAAAGAATTGCACTTTTTTAAACTTTTTATGCAGATTGGAATTGGTTAAATTTCAGTCAAATTAAATGTCAGTAAAATTAAGGTGTATATTTCTGCTGGTAGAGTTTAGAATTATACTTATCTCAAATTTTTAATTAGTAAAATATTAATAAATTATATCAACGGTCAAATGTAACTAGGTGCTAACTTTTATGTGCAGAATTATATTTATCTCGAATTTTGATTTTTATAAAATATTAATAAATTATATATATAATTGTGTAATATTTAAAAAAAAAATCTAATTTTAATTTAAAATTTTTCATCTATTTTTAGTTTCAACTCAAAAAATTTAAATCAAAGAAGAAAATATTATTTTATTTTTTTATCGTTAAAAGGATGTTATTTTACATATATTTTAATATTAAAATAATATCGTATCGTTAAAAAATTAAAAAGTTAAAAAATTGAATGGATCGATTTAAAATTAATCTATTTGATTTAGTTTAAATAGTAAAAATTTGTTGTTAATAAATAAATGTATTTTAACTAACGCATCAACAACAAAAATTAAAATTAAAATTAAAAATTCTTTGACAAATAATTTTTTTTTTTTTTTTACAAATATTATTTAATTTAATATAATAATTCAATTATAATTAGTTAAGAAATATTAAAACAAAAGAGTAAAGGAGGAGAATACAAAATAGATTTGGACTGTTAGGTAGGTCGGCGGTGGTGGTGCCGATGAGGGGACCATTAGCCTTCGCCGTCACTTTTTATTTAAACGCAGCGTATTCTTCACGTAACTGTCTTGTCTTTCAATTTAAAAACTAAATAAATAAATGTCGTTCTTTCTGGGCGGGGAAATTTCATTTCACCCCTATATTTATTAATATATAAAATATTTTCCCAATAATTTTTAAATCTACATCTCACCCCAAACAGTTAGTTTTCATAATTAATTTGAATAAATATATTTATTTTTTATTTACTACGTTTAAATATGAATAGTAAGGAAGAGAGAGAAAAAGAAGAGGAGAAAGTTTATTTATATTTAAAGGAGTTTTCATATTTTTATATTTTCATTAATTTAACTTTTTCTAATTACCATTTTTTCCATGAATCTGTTAATTATAACATATCACATTAACAAGTCGGTGGTGGGATGTAGGCTTACAGTATTATATGAGCTTGATTTTATGTATATTAATAAATATGGGGTAGAGTGAAATTTTCCCTTATTTAACTACACCAAACCGCCAGTCATTTTCCAATGCCTCCCATAGATTACAAAAAGGATAATTTTGACAAAAAAACAATAACAATGTGTTTTTAAAATGTTTAATTAATTATTAATTAATCAATGGGATAATAACATCTTTACTCATGAGATTTCACATTTTAAATTACAATAATACGATTGATAAAAAAACAAAACATGAATAATTAATTAAAATTTAAATGGATATAGTATTAAAATATATGTAAAAAAGTCAACCGTATTTATACAAATAATTATCTAAAAACCAGAGTGGGTGATATTTTAGTAATTTTAATTAATAAAAGAAATTTAAAACAAGATTAAAAATATAAAACAGCTGGAAGCCAAAAGGCACAAAATGACACAATACAAATTTAATAAGTCAATAGATTTGCGTTGAACTGAATGTTTAAGAAATTAGCAGGGTATGAATCCAGCACGGGGCATAATCGACTACGGATTTTGTGTTTTAATTTTTTAACTAGAGTTTATTTGAATTTATCTTTTATAAATTTAGCTTTTATAAATAAAATTTTAACAAAATTTTATTAATTATTTAATTATCACAAATAATTTTTTAAAAAATTATATAATTATTTTACTAAATAAATTTTGTAAAATTATATTATAAAGAAATAATATAAAATTTTTAAATAAAATAAAAATATTTTAGATACTTTAATATTTAAAAAAATTTAAAAAATTCTACTGTTAAAAACATAAAAATTAAATTTCTTCTCCAAAAGAAAAACAATTTTTTAAAATTCTTAAAATCTCTTTTTAAGTACCAATTAAATAACATCAAAAAAATTAAAAATGACTTTTAATATTAAAAAAAAAAAATAACTAATAAAAAAGTCAAACCAATCTAGTAGCCAATTAAATAAATTTTTTTCTTTAATTATATGTGTAGCGGGACCCAATTCAAATAGTAAAAATTTTTCTTTAATTACACTATAAATATATAAAAGATTAAGAGTAGAATTTTTTCTTTAATTACGCTGTATGCCTATATTATTATTCTAACATTTTAAGAAAATTCAAAAAACTCTATGCAAAAAATATGAAAAATTGAATTTCTATTTTTTTTTTAAAAAAAAATTTAATTCTTAAAAGTTAAAATTTCTTTTTTCAATATCAACCAAATAACATAAAAAAATTAAAAATAATTTTTAATTTTAAAAAAATCCTTTTAACTAATTAAAAAAGCCAAACCAATCTAGCAACCAATACTTTACGTCAAACGAACAAGTTACAACACAATATAAACCTTCATGAGCTTTAGTTGTCTTTCATTTGCAGTCAATTTAAACAAATGAATGAAATTGTTAAAATGAGAGAATTATGTCCTTATTTGTTATTTTGATAAAATATAAAGATGAAAGTGATATTATCTATTAATCAATCGCATTCAAAAAGCTAACCTAATTAACAAATGTAAATAACATGAATTTTTTATAAAACAAAAAAAAAAAAAAAAAGTGATAATGTAATGTGAATGAAAATGAAGAAGGGCCTACCAAAGGGAAGCAACGCGGAAGGTACAATAACAATGGGAAAATATAAAAGTTGACCTTGACCAAATTGCTCTTGTACTTGGGATTCAAGTAACGTAGCACCTCATGTTTGACTAGTCAAACCTCCAAGTATGTAACTAGTGACGATTCCATTGCCCACCCCTCGCCAACCTACACTTTTGTGGAAAATCCTAGAAGCCTTTTTATGTATAGTGGGACCCAATTCAAATACTGCATTATAATATAAAAAATTAAGAGTAGAATTTTTTTTTTTTCTTTAATTGCACTACATATCTATATTATTATATAAAAAATTAAAAATTTTGATTAAATTTAGTATGATACCGTTAAAAAAGTTGAATCTGGAGTTTAATATCGAAAATTAAAAGTATTAATTAAATTTAATTTAATGATGTCTAAAAATTTAAATGTAAAGTCCGACGTATGAGAAATAAGAATTTTAATTAAATTTAATTTTATGTTAGTCGAAAAATTTAATAGAGTTTTAGTTGAATCTCCTGCAACAAATCCAATGAAATTGACCTCCACAAATTTTTGAGAGAAAAATAATCGTTTGAATGATATTAGATTTTAGATGAAAAAATAAATAGGTATTTAAAATTAATCGCTTTAATATTAATTTAAAACACCAATTTAGTCTTTCGTTTCTATGCAAATTTTTTGGTTAACAAAAATGATTCACCAGTAGTACAAAAGTGATGTTGAGGCTCTCCAATTGTAGAAAAGAGGCCCCAAAACAATAAATAAATAAATAAATAATAGAAACTTGTATACGTATAAGCCTACAATTTTGAATATACATAGCCAAAATGTAGTAGAAATATACAAGCAAACAAACAAACCAACATGAATAATGCAATAAACTAATGAACCTAATCTTCTTATTATTCTTCTGAAATCTAAAACCTTTCGGATTCTGTGCAAATTTCAGTATAGCAATGACTCGAGGAACACATCATGGTCCCTTGGCTCTTCCTTGGCTCTGGACAACGCATTGTCCGTGGGCTGTGCCTCGTTCATGTAAGCATTTCCAAATCCTTGAAAGCCGAAGCTCCCAGGGTTCTGCAACATTTCTAGGGTAAACGGCGATTGGCCTTCCGATGATGATGATGGTGGTACCCTCAAATTGCGAAGAGGGTTCTGCATTGAGTTGTTATGGTGATGAGCCAAAGCTGATGTCCTTATGGGCATAGCTACATTATTGTTACTGTTACTGTTATTGTTGTTGTTGTTGTTGTTGTCAAGCAGAGGCCGGCCACTACCACGAGCTGCCGGAACATCATGGTTGTGCTTTCCCTCATAAGTTGTGATCACTGCTCTAAGATCATGAGATGCTCTCTCTACATGCTTTCTAACAGGACACCCAGGATGTGTACACTTATAGTAGCTCCTACAAGTTGTATCATAAAAGAACAAAATGAGATTCATATTACAAACCCAATAAAAGGAAAGTGCTGATTCATATAAAAGTTTCAGTTCAAAAAGGGAATCCTTAAAACTCTGGGATAAAGCAAGAATTTGCAGTATCAGGAAACTGTAAACAAGGTACTATCCTTTTTAAAAGTAAAGATGCACCAGAAAGACTGGCCTATAAACAGAATCCACTATTTAAAGTATATAAACTAACTACTGTATCAATGATCTATGTAAGACAATAATTAGAGAACTTCTAAATAGATTTACCTTGGATTTGGATTTCCTTTGACTACTTTTTGCCCATATTTCCTCCATCTATAACCATCATCAAGAATATCAATGTCACTTGTGGTTTGAACCACAACTCTGGGTTCTCTCACAGTTCTACTTCCAGGTGCTGAAATGCCTTCACTTTCACCCTCTATTTTCCTGAACAAAAAGCCAGCAAATGTTAATACAAACAAGTGTTTATGTAATCATACCTCAAACTTCAGATTTAGATTGCTATCAAATTTACCATCTTTTGGCCTCTGGTTCATCTTCATCAAAATCTTCGCCTGCCGATTTACTCTTTTGTGATCCCTGATCTACGTCATCATCTCCAACCGATATCGAAGAGTTCTCTGGTGTTGCACCTGAATCCATCTGTACACTTCCATGTGTAGCAAATGATTGATCTTGGATATCAACTGAAGGTTGACTGTTGGCTTGGAATGCGTTAGACCCAACCGATGATGATGATCTCCTGGTGGATTGAGGTTTAGGATGATTATGGCTACCCTTATAAACAATCTCAGTTATTTGGCCATCTAATGACCTCTCAACTTTCTTCTTGGTTGGACAATTTGGGTATGTGCACTTGTAATAACTTCTTGGATTTTCACTTCCTTTCACTTGTTTTTGCCCATATTTTCTCCAATTATACCCATCATCTGATTTTCTACTGTCCCTAATTGACTGAGATTGTTGATGGTAGTTCCCATAATCTGGCTGGAGCCCATTATTGCTCTGATTCTTAGTTTGTAATGTCGCAATCTCAGAGGAAAAGTTCTGAACCGATGCATATTCAGACTTCACATCTTGTTTTGTGGATTCGTGATAGTTCCATGGTTGCTGCTGCTGTGTCCGTAAACAATGAACAAATTTAACACAATTAAGTAAAAAATAACAACAATAAAACAAATAAAACTTGACTTCATGTTACATACTGTTTGAATTGTGGCTGCAGTAGATTGAAACACGGTTGATGATGTTGTGTTCGGCCTCGTTTGGGTCTGAAAAGAGAAATCGGACTTATTTTTGTCTTCCTGTTTCAGATTCTGCTGGTTACTGCTGGAATTGTTCTTCCAATTGAAGGCCTGAGATGGAAATGTTCCAGTAGTTGGAGAAGGCAGAATCTGTACACAAAACAAAAAATGAAAAATACCCATCGATCAAATTATGAATTTAAACAGAAACCAAACACAAAATCGATATGTACAAACAATAAACATACGTTAGATGTGCTCAACAAGACAGGGGAATCTAAGAGCTCGGCAGGGCTGAGGCCGGGAGGAATAGCGAAGTAAGAAGAAGGAGAGAAAAGAGAAGGAGGGGAGATGGGCAGAGAAGGAGGTTGAATAGACTTAAACTTAGGCACACCAGAACCAGTTCTCTCAGCTATACGATCAGATAGCCCACGAGAGGTGGTATTATTGTTGGCGTCACTAAGTTCAGCAGGCGACGGAGAAGCAAGAAGATCAGTGAAAGAAGTGGTAGTCATGAATGGATGAGTGGAGAAAGTGAAGTTATTTGTTGGGTGTGAGTTTGATAAAGCATCTACGTTTGCAGCACCAGACGAAGCCATCAAATACCGAGAGAAGGGCTTTTTGATAAAGAGGATGTGAAATGGGATATTAAATGTATATGAAGGAGAAGACGAAGAAGGTACTCACGTTTTGAACAAGTTACCATTTATTTATTTTATTTTTTACTAATAATATTCAAGCCCCTACATTTTGTACAATTTGTCAAATGGAACAATTATATCAAATAGGTCCCTATAAGTTTATTAATATAACATATTTTTCCTTGAACATCAATTTTTTTTTTTTAATTTTCCAAAAAAAGGATTAGTATAAAAAATCTCATCCATAAAGTACCAAACTCCTACATTTTATTATTATTATAAATATTTAAAAGTGTGAAGGGTGTCTCAACTATTCGAACTACATATAAAGAGTATATTATTAGAATAATTTTTAACGATAAATATCTCTTTTATCGATAATATTTTAATAAAAATTCTAAAAAATTTGTGATTGGATATATTATTTTTCTATAAATGATTATATTATCCAAATAAATAAAATTTATAAAAATATTTCTAAAATTAGAATTATATAAACATATTTAGATTTCAAAATTTTGTGTTAGATTAAAAAATTTAACTTGATTTTGTCACGATATAGTTAATAATTTTTTAATATTAATTTAAAAATATTCAATAAACATATAAATTATTTCTGCAGGGTCAGGGGCTTATAAGAATAAATAAATAAATTATTATCACACCAACACAAATATGACCAATGTAGGGAGTCAAATGTTATTATCATATTTATTTTTTTATTTAGTAATATATTTATTTTGGTTGTAGGAGGAGGTTTCTGGGAAGCCGAATGGAGGATTGACCGTGGAAAAATAGACAAAACTGGTTGTTTTGGATTGTGTTCGCGTAGGGTTTTTTTGGTCAAAGCTCGTGGGTTTGACCAGATGGCGGCTCAGCCACAGCCTCAGGCTTAAACTGAGATTGAGTTTGAGATATGTTTTTATTTATTATTTGCATACGTGTTGGGTTCGTGTGGGTAGATTTTTATAAAGCCCTTTTCTTGGAGATGCCGTTTGCTTTTGCTGTACCTGTGTTGGCTGATCACCTTGTCTTTTTATTATTTCTTTTATTTTATTTTTTTAATTAATAATTTATTTTTTTTTAATTAATAATTACAAATGGATTGAGAGAGCCAGTGCCGTGCCGGCTCTATCGAATTTGGTGTTAGCCTAAAGTTTAAAATTTGTTTGTTTTTTTCATTTAAATGCTGTTTTACCTCCAAACTTTTCTTAAAATTTAATTTTTTTTATTTATTTGAAATTTATTAATTTTAACAATAATTAAAATTAGATATAAATATATCTTTAATTAAACTCACTTATTTTAGTTTATGTTACACTTTTTACATCCTATTATACCGCTAATTTATTAATACTTTTACCAATTTTTAACTTTTTTTTTTATAAATATTTTTTTCAAATGTTAAATTAAGTAGATAAATTTTTTAGTTTTCAACAAATTCAAAAGAGTTTGATAAAAAAATAATTATGGAGATAGAATTAATCGTGAAGAGAAATTTTCTATAACAATGTGCAATTAACTGAGAATTTGTCTATTATAAATTAATTGAGCATATGCTAAAAGAAAATTTTAATTAATCATTTTTATTTAAAAAAATGAGAATTACTGGAGCTTGCAAAGAAATCAAATAATGAGGATATTATTAAAATTAATAAGGTATTAAAATATATTATCATTTAAAAATATTTTTCACTGGTAAATAAAGATAATGAGGTTTTAAGATAATTTTGAAGGGGTACAGTATTATTACTGTAGTATTATAAGTCGATTAAAATTATTTTCTAAGCCACTAAATTAGTCATTGGAATACATTTGCAACTAATGTACTTTTAGTTAACATATTAGATACTGAACACATATTTTTAATTGATAGTTAGGTAATTTTTTTTTTACTTAATACTTAATTTTTTAAATTTAGGTATTTTACATAATTAAAAATGTTTAATTTTCTAAGCTGATACACTTTTTTGTTAAAAATAAAAGTCACTTTTTATTGTTTTGCTTAATATAAAAAATTTGAATAACTCTATTAAATTTCTCAAAAAAAATATTTTTACCCAATCAATTTATTTACATCACTATTCTATAAAAATTATTATTTTTTCTTCTTTTCAAAGTCAATTTTTTTTTTATTTATTTTCAAACTCTCTTTCCCTTAAAAATTCATTAATGAAGATGATCAATCACTTGCACTCATTAAAAGTATAATTACTAAAATTTTGTGTCTTTATATTGACTAAAGTATCTTGTTTCTAGTCTTTCCAAAAAAAAAATAAAGTATGTTATTTCTAGAAGATTGTTAAAATATATATACTATTTTATTTAGGACCAACAATTTATTAATTAAAAATATATGAAACGTATTCAATTTGAAATGAAAATTATTAGCATAGTTTTTAAAAATATATTAACTAGGATTATAAATTGATTACTTTTTATAAAACATCATAAATTAAAACAAAATTTAGATTAATAAAATTTTATTTACGGGTATAAATAATATTAAATATATGCTTTTGAAGATGTTTTATTCCTAAGAATACAAATACGAGTATTTATTTTTCATATTTATTTTACTTAAAAACAAGTAATTTATTACTTAAATATCTTGTTTATAAACTAAAATTATTCTATATATTTAAATATTTAATTCTTTTTCAAATTTTATATAAATTAAAATTTATGCAAAAGATAAATAAATAACATTACATTAATTGTTCAGTATTTACTTTCTTTTTTGTATTTAGTATCAGGTGATTTCTTCTCACAATAACTTTATAATTAATTCATGTTTTTTAGGCTAAACTTTAAGTAGTAAAATGTTGATATTAAAAGAAAATAAATAATAATAGATATTTTATTTAATATTGATAGATTGCGTATAAATAATATTAAAAAAATTAGTTAAATAATATTGATTAAGAGAATTTCAGATAAACTTTAACTATCAAGTGATGTCGAAAAGCCAATAAAGTGCTTCTAGAAGACGAAACAAAAAGTCATTAACGTGCAATAAAGGGCAATGTCTTGTAGTCCACGCAATCCAGCTGAGGTAGATACAGCGTACAGGTTCCCCATGTGATCTTCTGTTCTAGTAAAAGTGCTTTTTTTTTTTTTATATAAATGGGACCCACCCAAAGCAATTGTTTGTTCGTAGCAATCCAATCATCCTTTCTAAAGATTTCATGACAAGTTATTTTTTTTTTTTAAAATTTTATAAATTATAAGTACAATTTATTCAATTTATCGAGAATTAGAACTGTTGATCAAATTTAATTCAATGTTTGTACGTAAAAATTATAAAAATTTATTAAAATTAAAAATTTTAATTAAATTTTTAATTTAATGTCGATTATAAAATCTTCATTTAATTCGCATAAAATCAATCTCTAATTTTAAAAAAAAAATTAATTTCTTATTTTTACTTTACATATGAGAGGAATTAAAATTTCTAACTTTTATTTGTTTGGAACACAAAAATACTAATCACCTCAATTAAAGGGTGATGAAGTAATTTTATTATTCTTATATCCTAATTTTTAAATTATCTAATATTTTAATTTTATTTAAATACAATAAAATAAAAAATTGTAGTAAAAAGTTAAATTTAAAAAAAGATTAAAAGTTATAATGAAAACTTCTAGAAATATAAGAAAAATAAAAAAATTAATGGGTTTGTGCGAGGTTGGTGGGTGTACGTGGTTGACAATTAACCAACTTCAACAGAACTTGGGAGGGATCATCGAAAGATCGAAACGGTTATTGTCTAATACCTCCCTTAAAGTTTTGGATATTTTTATTTAGATGATATTTATTAAAAAGTTATCCAATTATTTTTTTTTTAATATTATAATTACTGTTTAGAGACTTAACAAAATAAGCGGTATTAAGATCACTTAATAAGATAAGTAAAATTATTTTGAAATGTTTGACAAAATTGGTATTTGAAGAAACCAAAAACGCATAAAATACTTAAATTCAAATCTTTCATGTCATAAATTTATCAAAATCTACTACATCATAAAACCAATATCAAATCTTTAATTTCTTATAAATTTTTGCATAAAAATATTAAGATATAACATAAGTTTTTTTTTTCTTAAATTGATTCACAAAAATAGCTGCAAGTCTTGGCTCGTGTTGAATTTTATAACTTATCAACAAAATTTCAATATTTACAAACCACTATCTTATTTGTTCAATAATTTGTTTGTTTATAATTCTCTATATCTAATTACATTTCAAATTGTTTGTCACCACCTTTTGAACCCATCATCTTTAATAAATTATATATGTAATATATATATATAAAAAAAAAAAGAAAGAAAAAGAAAGTAGAAGGTGTGGGAAAAGAATTGATCGCTTTACAACTTTGAAGCATTTTTATAGAGTTACCTTTTAATAACTTTCTCATATTTTGAATATATGCAATTGGTGGTATCCATAAAAAAAATTGTGCATTTACATCCCTTGAACTTGTAGCATCATTAGCTAACTTAATGTTGTCTTATGGAATGATTTTTTACCTTTTGTGGAGTTTTTTTTTTTTTCTTAAGAAAGAGATCAAATGCCCTACATGTTTAAATTTATAAAAAGTTGATATATTGACATTATATAAAAAATCTAATTGTAGTTTTAAATAGATTTAGTCTGATATCACTTGTAAAATTTTGCATCTAATTTGAAAAAATTTTACTGAAATTATATAAAAGAAACATTAAAAATTTATCGAGAGTTAAAATTTTTGAACGGATCTAATTTGGCGTTGCCTATAAAATCACAAAAAGTTTATCGAAAACTAAGAGTTTTGATCAAATTTAATCTAATATCACTTGCAAAAATCTGCATCTAATTTAAATAAATTTACCTTCACTTTTTGAAAAGAAAATGATCTCCACTTTACATATAGAAATAATTCATCTCTACCTTTCATTTAGAGTATAAATATACTAATCACTTCAACTAAAGTCTGAACCATAAGTTTATAATTTCTTTATTTTTACTTTTAATTATATAATATTTTAACTTTTTTTTAAATACAATTAATAAAAAATGTAATAAAAAGTTAAATTTATAAAAAGATTAAAAGTTATAACAAAAACTTCTAGAAATATAAGAAAAATAAAACATTTAATGTGTTTGGGTATGGTTGGTGGTGTACTTTGGTTGACAATTTGCCAACTTTAATACAATTCTAGTACCTATTTGAAGGACCTTCGAAAGATCGAAACAGTTATTTTCTAATACCCTCCTTTGAAGTTTTGGAATTTTTTTAAATAGTATTTATTAAAAATTATTCACTTATTTTTTTTATCTTGTAATTACTGTTTAAAAAATTAACAAAATAAGTGATATTATGATCACTTCATAAGAGAAGTAAATTATTTTGAAATATTTGCTGAAATTGGTCTTCCAAAAAACCCAAAAAATATAAAATATCTAAAGTCAAATCTTTTATATAAGAAATTTATCAAAATCTATTACGTCATAAAAAAGTCATATTAACTTCTTAGTTTCTTAAAATTTCTTCCATGAAACCTCTTAAGTATAATATAAATCTCAATTTTCTTAAATCGGTTCACAAAAGTAGTTGCAAATCTCAGCTCTTACGTTTAATTTTACAACTTCTTAAATTTTGCAAATCTCTATCTTATCGGTTTAATAATTTGCACATTTACGGCTCTGAAATTTTAATTACATCTCAAATTGTTTGTCTCCACCCTTTGAATGCATCATATTGAAGGTATACCTTGACATCAATAAAATGCTTCAAAGTTATAAATAAATTCTCTACATCTTTTTTTTTTTCAGTATTATATATTACATGTACATTTTATTAATATTAATTATCATAAATTTATCAAGAATCTGATATATTGATATTATATAAAAAAATTTAGTAATAATTTTGAGTGGATTAAATCTAGCATCCTCAATTAAGAAAAATTTATTACTATTTTAAAAAATTCTATCTCCACTTATTTGGTATTAAAAGAATTTTAATATTTTCCCCTCTATTTAGAAGGCAAGAATACTAAACAGCCTTTAGTGGAGTGATTGACTACATTTTACTTTATACTGCATCAAAATCATTTCCTTGGACTTGGACTATAAGTTAGCAAAATGATACAAAATAATTAAATTGAACTAGCATTCAAACATTTTCCACTACAATTTAGTTTACATACGAATACCATTTAAGAGAATAAAACAAATAAAAGAATCACAATTTGATAATTTGTGATTTATAAATTTTTTTTTATTATATTGAATAAATAATCAATCAAAATAATGGAGTATTTGGTAAATTATAATATTAAAAATAACACTTATACATATGCATATGCACCATTTTAAAAAATTTACATGTCAAACAAATAATAAAATTTTTTTAAACATATAAATATAATAATATTTATATGTTAATATAAAATTTTGATATAATTCCTTGTATATGTTATGAAAAAGTAAATATATTTAAATTACAATAAAGACAACAAAACATGTAAAAATAATAACCATGCTACAAAAAATAAAAAGAAATTAAAAACTATACCTTAATTGAAAATTTGGTTAATAAATTTGAGGGAGAGGCAAAACGTTCATGTAAAGGAAAGCAATAGGTATTTTTTTAAAGGGTATTAAATTTTATATATATAATAATGTAAATAATAAGGTAGTAACATTTTGAGAAGTGATTTGATAAATCTATACAAAATTTTCAATCCAGCCAAAAAAATAAAAAAATAATTTTTTATTTAATAAGTGTCTAAAAATATCAATTAAGTTAAAAATAAATATATTTAATTATATAAAATAGAGAAATTCAGTTAATTAAACATTAAGGAAAAAAAAGCTCATAATTTTCTTAATTTTTAACTTTTTTGTTTCTAGAATGACGTTTATAAAATTAAAAAAAAAATGAAGAACTAATTTATTAAAATCACTAATATGTGTTCTTATTTATTATTTTACTAAAGTTTAATAATTAAAATGTAATTATCTAAAAAATATATGTTTTCAACTTTTTCATTTTTAATTTTCAATTCCTCTTACATAATTTTCAAAGTTTTTTTGAGCTGTACTTTTTAACTTATATAAGTTATATCTAGAAAAGTTAAAAGTAAAAAAATAAAAATACAATTTAAAACAACCAAAGGATTTAGCAATTTAAAAAAAAAAAAGGAAAACTTCCAGTCTGTTGAATCACTAATATACATATATATATAAACTGAAAATTTGAAAGTGTTGTGGTCAAAGTCAAAAAAATTAGCAGTTTGACTTGTAAAGGTCAACTTTTAGTCACGCAATCAATTACGCTCACCCTCTAAAAGGATAATTCTTTTCATTTATTTATTCGTTTTTTTTTCCAATAAATTCAAAGATTCTGAAGTTTCCAACAAATCAATTGCATTGAAGGTGTAAAAAGAATTTCAAAGTTAGTCACTTAGTTTTAATTTTTTAATTATGAAAGTTAAAAAAAAAAAAAAGGGTTGTTGACGATTGTTGATTTGCTGCTAAAGCTAAAATTGAGTTACTATTCCATTCATAATGAGTAGTAAATTAACCTTCCTACATTTTTAATGTTTTATTTAATTAAAATTTTAATGCTAATAAATTATTTTTAATTTCATCTCATAACAAATGAATAAGAGATAGCTCGTTGAGACAAATTATATATTCAAATATTATACTATTATATTTTAGCAATATTATATTACAATAAAATATAATACAAAATACGGTAGCACAAAAAAAAATTATAAATCATATATAACATTATTAAAGAACAAATTAACAGTTTTTTAATTTTACAAAATTTTTTACATGTACATCATTAGATCTATTTATTTTTAACGGTTGATATTAAATTTAATATATATAATTAATATATAATAAAAATTTCGTAATTAATGTATACGTGAAACACAATTTTAATCATTAAAAATATTTAAATTTAATAATTTATAAATAATATTAAAAATTATGTAAATTAAGGAACCATAAATCCTTTTATATTATTAATTATCAAAAAACTATTTATTTATTATTATCATAAAAAAATTAAAAATTTTAAGATTTACTTTATTAAACTGATTAGTTTTAATAATTTTAAAAATATTTATTAAAATTTTAATTTATTAAAAATAGTAATTATATCCCTATCAATAATAATTATTTAATAAAAATAAAAAATATTTAAATTAAAAAAATATAATATATTTATCTAAAATATATTAATAAAATAAATAATAATATTATCTTTTATTTATTTTTAATATGTAATTAATATTAAATTCTTAATATATTATAAAATAAAATTTATATTTTAGTTAAAATATATTAATAAATGTTAATTATCAACAGCTTATAAGATAATATATTATTATTATATTAATTTTAATTAAAAATTTAAAAATAATTTTTTAATTAATTATCATTAGTGTTATAAAAATATAATCATTATTTTTAATAGATTAAAATTTTAATAAATATTAATAATTAATTAATTTAATAAACTAAAATTTAAATATTTAAAAGGTCTTTTTCTCTTATTATTATTAAAGTTGATATATCTATTTCAATTATTAATTTTTAACTAATATTGAAGGGATATTTTTGGCTATCAGGAAGTCGTACAATCTAGAAGATGACAAAGTTATAGTCGTAACGTGTAACAAGGGGCATCGCAGAAAAAGCATAATGGAAAATTCAAGATGAGGGCCCCACGTAAAGCAATACATCCTAATCTCCTCTGCCTATGTTTATAAGAATATTTTGGGTCACGATACCATTATATATAGGACACAAATTAAATGTTAATAAATGGATTTGAAGTAAAAATATATATATATATATATTTATGTAAAATTTTATTTAATAAATAAATTGTATTTGTATTTAGAATTTTGATTTACTAATTTATTTAAGATAAAATTAATTAAACAAATTAGCGTATCATATGTTAATTCATTTATAATATGAATATATTTAAAACTAGTTTAACTTGATTTCTTAATTATTAAATGAATAAATTAAAAATTTAATTTGTGTTTCTTATTTATTAGTGAGGTATATAGATTTAATTTTTTTTTAAGTAATAATAAATTTAGTTACGAATATTAAGTTAACTTCT
Source organism: Azadirachta indica (assembly GCA_022749755.1). Classification (NCBI taxonomy): domain Eukaryota; kingdom Viridiplantae; phylum Streptophyta; class Magnoliopsida; order Sapindales; family Meliaceae; genus Azadirachta; species Azadirachta indica. Next base: position 15,374,578 of record CM040442.1, read on the forward strand.
ATATTGAAATTAAACAATTTAAGTTTCAATTTAAAAGTGTTAATGTGTTAATTGGTGTTAAAAGAATTAGTCATGTTTAGTCATTTCACAATACAAATATGATCGGTTTAATTAAATATTGTGTGATATCACAATATAAATATAAATCATTTATTAATTATATTGAATGTGTAATAAATAGATGATATATGTATTTTAAATTCTAATTTGGTTAATAGAAAGGTCGGATTTATATTGACTATGATTTTTTTTTTTATATTGATGAATACAACCAATAACACAAATTTTTAACCCTAATTTTTTTTTTCTTTTAAGATATGGTTAAATATTTTAGATCATTTTGTAATATATATTTATATATTTTTTAATATTATGTATTATATATACAATATACATTAGAAATGTGAAAATTTAGATGAATGGCATTATGATGTATCCTATAAATCTATTCACATAAATTGTGAAATTTTTACCCAAAATGGAAGAGAATTTTAATGAAACTTTGTCTCTGGAACTTATACCCTCCATTTCGAGAACATGATTTTGTATCCCTTAGTCACGTGCTAGGGCCCTTTTTGAAATATAGTTTAACTCCTGAATTTTATGTCTTTGTCTTTAAGTCAAATATACCCAATTCAGGCAAAATGCCACTGATACAGTGCTACACAGAAAGTAACAAATGAGTCATTAAAACAAACTGGGTTCATTTCATGTCTTCGCAACCTCAGTGAAGGTGCTTTGGTCAAAGTCAAGAAAACGTAATTGCCTTTGTTAATGCAATCATCGTACCCATCTATCTATCTTTTGATACATGATCAGATACCTACTCAGAACTAGTGACTCTAGCACACGTATGTAATGTTTGCCCTCTTGTTGGTCGAGAAGCATAAGCGAATAATATGCCCAAGGCCAAATCAGCTCAAGCTTGTTCTTTCTTGTTAAATAATAATACAAGCATGTAGAGTAAAACAAATAGCAGCTGTGACCCTGTGTGAGACCTAGTACTGTAAATGTCTACTCCAGCTTCCTTTCATTCCTTGGAATCAATTTCCGCCTGTTATAGGGATAGAAAAAACTATATCGTTTGCTAAAATATGGTAGTTTATAATGTAACCTTCTTCATCTCGAAAGGGCACCCGGAAATGGTTTTTCTCTCCACATAAACACACAATTTCGGGCTTCCATGTAACGAAGAAATGATTGAGGAAGTAATGGTCTAAAATGATGCATGGAGCTTCACTTTGATCAGCCCTTGGCATGATAATAGGGCAGCGGCCAGGCCATTTGGAGTTAATCCCACCAAATGTAAGATAGTTATGTTTTGCAGGTGCTTGATGCTAGCTAGTGCTATGAGTCCAGCATCTGTTACTGAACAATAGGATAAGTTTATCTGCAGTATAAGATATAAAGCATTGTTATGTTATCAGTTTGAAATCACCCTATGATTCTGCAAACAAGAGAAGGGGAAATGCGAGCACCTGTTTCAAGTTCTGGGAATTTTGAGCAAGTGGAAGCATTCCGTTATCATTTACATTGAAGCACTTCTTGATGTCTAGGATTGCTAGTTGTCTACATCCCACAGCAATGGCTGATAGACCAACTGATGAGACACAAGAGCAACCTCGAATTTCTAGTACTTTCAACCTTGAACATTTTGACAATGATATTAAGGAGGCATCTGTAACTCCTTCATTATAAGCTATATTGATTGTTTCCAGGGAACGACAACCATGGGAAACTGCTGCAATGCTGATGTCTGTTATTCCCGAGCACCTACATAAAAAGTAGTGATTAGATCATTACAAGAAAGGAAAAAATGTCACTGCTTCGTGATGCTTAAACAGAGATCTATTTCTTAAAAACATTCCTATTCACTCTTCTACTGAAAACTCTGTACTAATAAGAACATAAACTCTTACATTCTTTATCCCTGTTAATGTAGAATCGAATGCTATAGACAATCTGCAGGCAATATTCTTCGAATCAAATGATAATTGAAAACTTACTAGTCATGCTAAACATTTCTTACTATGAAAACATGCGATGTGCAGAGGGGAAAAGAAACGAACCTGTACAAATCAAGCTCCTTAAGAATTGAACAACCGCTTCCGACATGTTTGAGTCCATTGTCAGTTATATTTGAACAAACCCCTAGTTTTAAACTTTGAAGTTTGGAGCATCTTGATATGGACTTTAGACCTGCATTGATATTGTGTAAGTCATTTATGTAACCTTTAATTCATACAGAAGAAATCTTAGGATCAAGGTAAAACCTTCATCATCAACTTCATTATCTGTAATGTCCAATTCCTCCAAATATAGACAACGCTGTCCAATCAACACAAAGGCTTCTTTTGAAACTAAGCTACAGCACTCCATTTTGAGAGAAGTAAGTGAGGTGCAAGAATTTGTAATGCTATCAATGGAGGCATATGTTATCTTACGACAACATGTGACGTCTAACTTCCTCAACTGTTTATGAGATTGCACAACAAAAGAGAGCTCCTCATCTGTGACTCCTGAACACTTACTCAAACTCAATTCCTTGAGAGAAGCATGCCAATGTCCAATGGCTTTTATCCCAGAACAACTAACTGGACAATCATTCAACTTAACGGATTGTAACATTGAGAAATTATGCAGACATATTGAGAGATCATTAGTGACCTGAACAATCATTAAAGATGCACCAAATGAGAAGAAGAAAAATATAATTACGATAGAAGTTAACACAAATGGCCTCATACTTACCCAAAACCCATAAGCTAATGCAAGATGCTGCAGGCAATCAGCACCTTTTATTAGAGAGGATAAACCAACATGACTAATATTCTGACACTTTGACATGTTCAGAGCCTGAAAAAAGTTTCAAACTAAAATTCAATATTTTTTACACAAAGCGGAAAAGAGAAAAATTTATACAATTTGAAGTAAAACACAGCTAAGTATGACACATCAGAATAATCATTCAAAATTTCCAGTTCTTTGATTTTTAATCTATGAAAAATAACCTGTACCTTTAGAGACTTGCAACTGTGTTCGAGGGATGCAAGGCCATCATCATCAATACCATGGCATCCTTCAAGAATTAATTCTTCGAGATGTTGTAATCGCAGGACAGATGGGAGACATTTTTCGGTTATCTACATTGTGCAAACATAAAAAATTTTCATATTCCAATTTCTTCTAGCTTGGGGAAACAAATAAACTTGAATTTGTTGACTTGATAATATAAAATATGTAGGTTTATAAGGCCTGGTATACTGTGATTCATGGATAAATTAGACATATTTAGGCACACATGTTTATCACATGCTAACTCCTTAATCCAAACTACACAAAATTTTCTTCCTGCAACAACACACAAAAATCAAATTTTCTCTTCTTTTGTCTTATAGACTTAGAGATCAAATTTAGATCAATAACAGTGTGTCTGATATATTTCATTGGGTGTTGTTTGTGCAAAGAAAAGAAAAGTTCAAAGAAGATTCTCAATGCGTGTGGTGGGTTTGGTACTAGGTTACTGCTAGCATTCCTTGACAAGCAACTTTTTGACCAACAGTTGGTCAATAACCATTTACTCCACTATCTAAAACCATGACCTCAACACCAAAAAGAAAAGATAGTACTAATTCAGAGAGCACAATGTTCAATTATACGAATCATTTCAGCAACTTTTGAGGAAGATATCCGGATAATCTATTTTTCTACAAATGTCCACTGAGAAATTAATGCCAAAAAATCGAGACTGCAGATAAAGAACTTGATCGAGGCGGCCAATTCTGGAAACAACAACAGTAAGTCCATAGTACATCCTTAAGAACAGGGTGCTCAAAATCATTCAACTTAAATCCCAATGTTACAACCTAACTCTAGTGAAAGTTAGGCTAAAAAAGAAAACGAAACAGGTTGGCATATATCTGACTGCAAAATAGACCAATCAAATACAGAAATTAATTCCAGAGAGCAAAATTAATTCATTTTAAGGAAGAAAAAGGTAAACTCTGCACCTTTATTGAAAGAAGCAAATGACATCACATTGCAATTAGAGTACTAGACCAATCATGGGAACACCAAACATGTCCTACACAATTTATGCATCAAATCAGAAAGCATCCAACTAAAATTTAATTAAATAAAATATAAACTGCCCCATGCGTATGCAGAGAACACGTGGGAAAAGTTATATATATCGCAAAGGATTTAAGTGACCTGAGTTTTTCGTTTCCTCCAAACATCAAACAGAAATCAAGCAATAACAAAACCCAAAAGGAAAAAAGAAGTGGCTGAATGTTATATACCGCTAAGTAAGAGAGATCCAAGCTTCTAATCTCTTTACACTTCAAAGCAATCAACTCTACCCCAAAATCACTAACACGAACGCACCACTTCAAGCAAAGTAACCTCATCTTTCTGCAGCAAGCAGCTATGCGTCCAATCCCCATATCAGTTATGGACTTACACCTCGCCAACCACAATTTCTCCAGATTCTTAGCCTCTGCAATAGCTGCAGCAGCCATGTCACTCAACTCTGTCCAGTTAGACAAGTCAATCTCAATCAAACAGTGACAATTCATAAGCAAACTTGATAACCCAACTTTTGTGAAGAACCTTGATCTCGAAAGGTTTATGCTACGCAAAGTGGACTTCCATGTGGATGATATAATAATGTTCAATACATTATCATCAGGGCGTGGGAAAAGAGAGAGATCGAGCTGTGAAATAAAAGGGTATCTACAGCAGATTCTTGATAGTAGTTCCGTGCACAATGGCTTGAGGTTTCTGCGATGGCGAGACTCAATGGAGTAAAACGTTTTGCAAGATAGAGAGAAAGATTTTCTCGCAAATTGGTCATTGTTAAGATGGTCAAGAATCATGAAAATGATTTCATCTGTTAGAAAATCAAAAGGGTTGGTGTTATTCATTGAGCGATGAGAAGACAATGTGACAGAAAGATTTTGTTTGACTGAACTGGGAATTTCTGGTGGAAAGATTTGAGATTCTGATACAAGTTTAACTGTTAAACAGAAAACAAAACACAAGCTTATTGAATCATTCAAGAAGACGACTTATATGTCAAATTATAGTACTAGACTTGCATTTATTAATTGATAATCTTATCATTTTTCTTTTATTTTCTTGTTTTCTCAATGACCAAACAGACCTCCTACTTTCTGTCAACGCTTAGTTCTGTGTCAAAAATTCGATTTTTTGGATGTATCGTAAATTGACATTTTTGTCCTCGTAGCTTTTCAGAAACGTGCATTGGTTTTCTCCGTTGTAGTGGTTTAGGCCTGGATGGCAATTTGGTAAACGACGTTTTCCCTCTTGTTAACTTAAATGACAGAATTTTATATTGATCCAAATATAATCTGTTTATTGATTGTAGTAAAAGTTAAAATATCAAAACATGAATACGTTTTGATTAATAGAAAAAATGATACGATACTAATTAATTAACCTACTTATTAATCATATGATTATATTGTTAATATGACACCACCTATATAATCAAATGAATTTCATTAATACGAATTTTATTTGTTTAAACTGTTTAGCTGATTAAATAATTATTATTTATTTAATCTGTTTATTAGATTAAATATAATTTTACCATTTAAAATAATTGATAATAGTATACCATTTAATTAAAATAATACAAATATTTATTAACAAAATGCGAAATATATATAATTTATCTCAAATTTTGTAAAATTAAATGACTTATTTGTTGTTGTTCTTTGTCAGAAATTAAATATTTTTTCAAAAAATTTACTTGTTGTAATAACTATTTTTAAAAAAATATTACTTATAAAAATTTTATTTGGATATATTAATAAGAGTAGTGATCCTCACAATTTTTAAATTTCAATAAATTGTGTTTTGACTACAACGACTATAATATTCATTTTAGTAATTTTGCATAATATTTTTCTAATTAATTTCTTTGTCTTTTAACTTTATAATACTACAATTAACAAAAATATCTTATTTTATTAATCAAATATTTTTTTAACTCTTTATTGTATATATAATCATCCTCGTTTCGTTAATTTTATTAAGGTTTTTTCTTAATTTTTTATATCTATTTTTTTATAAATTTTGATATAATTATTTTGTATAATATCTATTTTTATTTTGCAAAATACTGAAATAAAATGATAATAGTAGGCATAATTAGTGTGTTTTAATATTTTGGGACCATATTATATTAAATGGCAACATTTATCAAGGTACGAGGATACTTTCGTCATTTTACTGAAAAATATACGTTGCGGCGATAAAACCGATGATAGTTTGACCCGGAAATGAGGGTATTATGGGAAGTGGAAAGAATATGAACCGTGAGTCGCTGACAATAGAAGGGGACAAAAGTAGAAACGATGTCATTTGGGGAAGAAACATTTGAGGAAGGACAGATTCCAAGTGCACATGGTACGGCTTATTTTTTAATTAGCTAATAACATTTTAGTCCCCATCTATTTCTTAAACAGCATTATACGACATAATATTATCAAAATTAACAATTTAGTCCCTAACAAAACTTATGTAAAACTAAAAACAACCAAATTTGAAGAAATAGACAAATATTATGTTAATTTAGATATCAGATAATTGAAATATTCGATTATTATTATTTTTTCTCTAAATTTTAATAAAATAATAAATTAAAATATAATTTTTTAATTACAATAACTAGTTCCTATTATCCACAACTAAAATGTTAAAATTGAATATTTTTATTTTAATTTATTATTTTGATAAAATTCATAAAAGAAAATATTATTGTTCAAACAAATACTAAAATCAAGTTAGGGCAAACTTAAATAATTATTTGCGAGAAAAGAAAAGAATTAAAAATATTACATTTAAGTTAAGGGAGGTATATGTGTATTTCTTCAAATTTCAAGTATATGTGTACTCTCAAACTGAAAAAGGTATCTGTTATTTTTAAATTTTCTTAGCTCAAAAATAACTTAAGTTAGGGGTTGATTGTTAAAATTATCAAATTATGTTTTAATATATTATTTTAATCAAATTTAGGGAAATATTTAAAGAATATGTAATACTTTTTTTAAGATAAGACCATCCAAAGTTTTGTCGCGTAGAAGTTAAGGAATTAATTACAAATGTTATCGTTGATTTTGCCAATGGTGACGCTGATGTCTAAATTTTTCATTAGATTTTGGAGAGGGGAAAGTTCTTTATTAGTCACTTTTATTTTAAGAAATGTCACTTTAGTTCATTAATTTCTTATATTAGTCATATAAGTCCACATATTATTTCCCATATTATCCCTCTTTAAGATTTTTTTTTAAAAATTTGAAATCTTAACTGGATCTGAGCCTGAACTTAAGAAATTCACCTGGACCGGGCCTGGCATTCACAACTCGACCTGGCCCGAGTGTTTTTCCAAGCCCATATTTATCACTTTGCCAAAGCGAGGTTCGATGAATGATTCAATTTCCATAACCGGCGTTTTTAAAATTTTATTTTGTATAATTTAAAATTTAATTAACTAATCATTCATATTGCTAGTTATTATTATTATTTTTTCATTGTAATTCTTATTGTCATTTTCTGGAACTCAACAGCTAAATTATAAAATTTATGCATTACTAATATTTTATTCTATTTTAAAAATCTAACTATATCTATAAAACATGCTTTTGATATTTTACCTCACATAATAATATTGTTAAACAATTCTTCCTTCTAAAGCACAAACTGTCCATTTCATCATTATCTTTATTTTTTTTTTAAGAGAAACCATATTATTAATGAATTCTAATTACTATCAATTCCTTCTTTAAAAAAAAAAAATACTATCAACTGTATAAGTACCATTGACTTTTTAACACTTAAAAATAAATTTAGGATTGAGTCCAAGCCAAACTCCAAAATTATGTTATTTTGTCTAAATAACATTACTCTTTTAAACACAAATTGTGAGTTGTAATGTGAAAAATAATAATAGGTTTAAATTCGACTCACATGAATGTAATGTTCTTATTCAAACTTATTTGAAAGATTTTAAAATCAAAAGATTTATTATATAATTAGACAGTTTCTAATTAATATTAAAGTAGAAGGAGAAGCAGGATTTTTTTTTTTGGATATTATACCTTTATAATCTATTGATATTTACATTTACTGTAAGAATTAATTTCAACATATTTCAAAACCAAAACTTTAACGACAACAAAAGCAAAGAAGTCAATTAATTTGATAAGAGATATTTTAAAAATAAATATATTTTTTAACTTATAAAGATTTTTAAAAAGTCAATTAATTTATATTTTAATCATTCTTAATTTATCAAATAAATTATTTATTTATTTATTTATTCTTTCTTTCTCTTTTTTTTGAATTTCCACTGTCATTTTTTCTCACCTTCATTGTTAATCTACCCAAAGCTACCCAACAATCTTCATTTCGCAAATTATTAAAGCTTAATATATCAAGAACTGCAAAAATCGTTCAAATTTACAATTCTAGCAACCAAAAATTCCAATAAAGAAAAATTCTCAGCAAATCCAAATAGTAATCACAATAAATTTATAAATCAACAAACCTATATCACAATGGCTAAACATTCAAAAATAGAGAGAATTAGCATAGTTTTGAATCAACGTAGGAATTTAGAATTGTTATAAAGGATTGTGGACTATCTAGTAGACATTGGTTTTAAGGTTAGCTCTTTCACTTGGTGTAGAAGAAAATGAGGGTAGATAACTGCTTATATATGAGTATACAACTCAAAAACTGTAAAATAAACTCATGTTAAAAAAAAAAAAATAAAAAAAGATTCTCCAAGTCGAACCATTGATGTGCATGTAGCAAAATTGACCATCAATGTACATATAGCAAAAGTGAGTATATGACATCAGTTTTTAATCAAAACCGACTTCATGTGTGAGTATAAAACAAAAAAAAAAAAAAAAAAAAAACTCATCTGAAAAAAGATAACCTCTTGCATATAGACTCTCTAGGTCAAACCATCGATGTGCACATAGTAAAAGTGAGTACATGGTATCAGTTATTAATCAAACTATTAAAAGTGAGTGTACAACTCAAAAACTTTAAAACTGACTTATATAAGAAAAAAATGGCCTCTTGCATGTACACTCTCCTTCCTCATCCAGGTGTAAAAGGGGAAAAAGAGCCTTTAACAAATAGGCAAAAGCAAAAAATAGCCAGCTCCTGTGTGAGTATACAACTCAAAA
>CM040442.1:15383904-15450964 GCA_022749755.1 Azadirachta indica
ATGAAAAGCAGCTCTAAGAATTAATGTTAAACTTGAAAGCAACATCCACCATCCATTGCAAAAGCATATCGATCGAAAATGAAATTATGCAACTGGGTCTGTTTTTAAGATTTTGACACAACTTTTCTAGGTAGGAAGAAGTTTTCGAGCAATTAAGTGCTGCAATGACAACAATATCAATTGCTCTCGTAGCTTTCTGGGTTATTTTAAATTAAATACATATATGGTAAAATTTAATCAAATAAACATAAAAGTAACGTGATACATGTGTTTAACACTTATTTTAAACTCGTGCCGCAAGGTTGGCAGCATATTTTCGTCTATTATTTACTATATGATTTATTGAATTTGTGTTTATAAAATATAAAACATCACATTCTCAAAGAAAAAAAAAATAGTATATATATTCACTACACAAATGTCCTAGGAGAAACCAAGATTCAATAAAGTAAAATAAAGCAAAATAGACAAAGATATTTAGCTTTCTAATGAAAGTGCAATAATTTTCCGATTGAAACATTCTGAAGCAACTGCTCTTAATTAATTTAATTATCAAACAGCGGTCCTCTTCTAAGGCTTCTCCAAGAAACTTAGACCATAAAAGACCGGTAGCGTTGATGATAGGCAAAACACAAACTTTAATCGGATTGTTACCTTGTTGAAGAAGAAAACCAAAACTGATTGTTGTAACAATACGCTGACAAATAGCAAATACCAGTCCTATTATGTACTTGAAATTTCCGAAAGGATTTGTAACCATGGTAATCTACTCCTCCATTTCCATGTAACTCTTTCCTATCGAGCTTTATAAACAAGCTCTATAGAGCAAATAAGCAAGGCCACAAATGACACTAACATACTCATGAGTGCATAGCGAGGTTTTTGCGTAGAAGAAAGTTGGTCGAAATCAGCTGAGAGAATTTCCAGAAAATGTTTGTGATTGTGGCTATCTTCTCCAAATCAATCTGTGGATAAAAGAAAGAATAAATTCATCATCATTAGTCGGGGAACTAAAGTAATACTACGGAAGAAAATTTTTTATCTTTCTTTTATTACCTTTCCGGAGCAACAACCTGTACTATTTCTCCTTCTCTGTGACTCAGGATCTGCAATATTGTTGGTGTCTTGTCCATTTTCTATGAGGTGGGAGTTTCTTATTGAAGCTCCAATAATTCTTTCAGTATTTGTACTTATTCCCTAAAAACATTGACAATCAAATATCAAGGGTCTAATTAACTGAGTCCTCTACTGCAGGCATTCATATATTTTTTCTTAAAATGTAAACACTAACTCTTTATAATATTTTAATCTAATCCTTTCTATTCCCTCTACATTAATTATTATGCTCTTGATAGATTCCATTAGCCTACGATCCTGCAAAAAAGAGAAAGACTTCAATCTAAACTCTAAAATTCTGAAATTCTGAAAAAAATTGAACACCAGTTGGTTCCATTCTCATCCTGTTGCTTCTTCAGTAATATTTACAATTCAAACCCCAGATTCAAACTAATGCACCTGAATCGATTATAAAATTACATTTCATGCATCTATATTCGATGAATTGAATTTTTTGCATGTAACTAAATTACCCTCGTGGAAATGTGATGACGTACGTTCAGGTGGGCTTCAAAGTTGAGATTGGGATCGATGGAAGGTTTCTGTCGCATCCAGGGAAACCATAAGGATACTCCATAGGTTCCAGATGATCAACAAAATCATCTTCCAATTCACAGTTGAAATCGTACCCAGCGCCATAGAATAAATCTACATCAGGTTCAGGGTATTCAACATCATAGCCAAGTTGGCCACAAGGATACTCTACAGGCTCCAAATGATCAAACGAAGTCGTCTTCCAACTCATGGTTGAAACCGTACCCAGAGCAATAGAATAAATCTTCATTAGGTTCAGGGTATTCAACATCGTAGTCAGGGAGGCTATTTTACAGGTTCCAGACGATCCTCGGAACAGTTGGTATCTTCAAAAAAGTCATGTTCCAATTCATGGTTGAAATTGTACCCAGAGTCATAAAATAAATCTTCATCACGTTCAAGGTATTCAACATCTTCCACAACTACATCATTTTCCAATTCTTGCAACGGCAATGACTCATAAGAATTCATAGTTGTTGGATAGATCTGGATAGATCAGAGAGTAATTTAGAACAAAAAGCAAAAGCCAGTGCAATTTGGTTAAATGACTCAAAAGCAAGTCAATAATTTTTCTCTTCTTTGTCTTCAAGGAATCCGAACTCACCTAAAAAGAAGAAAATAGCAGTACGTAAAATGTGTATACACACACACGATGATGAAATGAAATTCTAGTTTAATTGGTTCGAGTTTTATTACACAACAAAAATTTGAGCTCAATATGAAATGTAAATACACTTTTATATGTTAAATATTTGTCAGCTAAATTTTAAAAATTAACAGTAAAAAAAAAAAGCATTGAATTCTTACATCTTCCTATTTTCTTAAAATTTGTAGAAACTAAAAAGAAAAAAAATTAAAGTGGATTATTCTCTCTCTTTTTCTTTTGCTCTTTTTTGCTGTTAATTCCCTCTCTTTTCTCTTTTTCTCTGTCCCTCTCTTTATAATTTTTTTTTTTTTTTTTTTTACTTTTTATCTTTCCTCTCCACTAGCAATGCGTATGGTTGATTTTTTCTATCTTAATTTTTGTTCAGAGTGTTTATGGGCTCCCATTTCCTTCAACAATTAATTTATGTCAAATTGCTCCATTGCAGAGTGAATTATTCATTAATTTTCTTCACGTTTGCATCCTTGTTATTATTATTTACCGTGGGAATCATTAATTTTTGTTGGGAGAATGACAGTAGAGTATTCGCTTTTTAAAAATAAATGTCAAATAAATATCTAAATCAAAAATATTTGTTAGTAAAATCACTTCTATTAATTTTTTGCATCACTGTTAATTTTTTACCAATAAAATAACATAAATATCCAATTGACTTATGTTGAAAATTTACATAAATATATATAATTTTTAATTTTTTAAATAAATTATAAAATATAAAAAAATATAAATATAGTCTAAAATAAAAAAACTAATTAATATATTTTGTTAATATAATTGTTTGAGCATATTTGCAATAAATGCTTGGTCCAAACGGCCTCATTAGGAAGACACATTGTTTTTGTTTCTTGATTAATTATAACCAAAATTGAATATTTATGTTCAGTTATGAGCATAATCAAAGCAATTGCAAGTATTTTTACTTAGTAATCGACATTATGCAAGCATACGGCTTAGCACTCAACTTAACAAATGAAAAGCACAATACGCCTACAATTTGATTTATAACCACCACCACCACAACAACTCACCATTCACCATACGACAACACCAACAAGAGTCACAACTGTAACAAATATTTGAAACTAAAAAACTAACAAGAAGAAGAAGAAACTTTTGGTTTCTTTTTTCAATTAAACTAAAAACAAATTAATAGTGCTTCAAAATGTATGTTTTAGATTTGAAAAATATAATTGAGAATGAGAAGCTAAAAAGAAAACAATGAAGTTAGCAATGCGGTGGCACGGAGAAAAAGACAAAGAAGTGGGGGAAAGGAGAGGGAGGAGGAGGAGAAGAAGAAGAAGGAGTTATCGGTGGTAGCAAGGAGAGAAAGAAGAAGAATTGGTGGCAAGGAGAGGGAGGAGGAGAAAAAGAAGAAGAAGTTAGTGGCGGCAGCAGTGGTAGCAAGGAAAGAAAGAAAAAGAAGAAGTGGGAGGAGGAGAAGAAGAAGAAGAAGTAGCAGTAGTGGCAGCAACGAGAAAAGAAAGGAGAAATATATTGAGTTTTTAGGGTTTTTTTTTTCACTTTTTATTATATATTTTTTTATTAAATATAACTTATATTTTATATTTATTTTTAAATTACAATTACTATTTTATCCTTAGATATAAAAATTAATTATTTTTTTAAAACTTTAATTTTATTTATAAGATATAATGACTATTATACTCTTTTTCACTGTAACAGGGATGAAAAATTTAGACAAAAAAAGGTCTCATCGGCAAATATTTTTTATTTGTATACTAACTTGACATTTATTTTAAAAAATGGATATATGACTATCATTCTTTGGTTTTTGTTTGGTACATCATGTAATGTACTAAAATAATAAAATAACTATTCATTTTCTTAGAATACAATGTTCATTATGTTTGTATTTGATAGACTAATCTTTTTTTTTTTTTATGGAATCCTTCTATATCTTATGGAATTTTAGTGATAATAATAAGCTTGATTAGATTTTATTAAACTTAGTTGAAATATTGGGTAAAACTTGTGTATTCTATTTTTTGTATTATTTTTACAAGAGTTTGACTGCTAAAATTTATAGATTTTCTTTTTATAGAAGGCCAAAGAAATACAAGAAGACCATAGAATATACTGTACGAATTTTCCTATACTAATCTAATAAAGTGGTGAGCAATTTCGGGTTCGGTTAAGTTTTCTTAAAATTGAACCGAACCTAAAATACATATATTGTAAAATTGAACCAAATCGAACCTAACTAATTCAATTTGGTTCAATTCGGTTTCGAGCATGGTTTTACTTCGGTTTCGAATTAGTTTCAAGCATTTTGAGATATTTATATATAATTCCCTAATTTATATGTAAATTATAGAAAAAAGTTTTGAGATATTTATATATAATTCCCTAATTTATATGTAAATTATAGAAAAAAGTTTTTAAAAATCATAGTAATTGATTGTACTTCCATATGAATTTATGTAAATAATTATAATAGTTTATTTTATTTATAATTTTAATAAACATCAAAGGCTTAAATAAAATTTTACACTGATTTGAGTTCGTTAAAAATCAAACCTAAACCAAAACTATTACTTTAAAATCGAATCTAAATCAAGTTTATTTTAGAACCAAACCAAATCTAACTCAGTTCTATTCGATTGAGTTGAACATTTTTCTTGAGCCCTAATATTTATCACCATAAATGTAAATATGTCTTTGTCCTTTTTCTTTCCAGCTGTTGTGTATAGTGTTTGTTGTGATGATATTTTGATACAAAAATTATTTCTTGTCCTGTCGTGCAACGTGATACAAGAGTTGCAGGCTTGGGTTTGGGCTAATGTTTGGACCTCACATCTCGGCTCAATCATTGAATTGTATTAATTCTGCAACTTCAACTAGCTTAACACTCTCCAAGAATTTGATCATTTGATAGCTCATTGACAGAAACAAGTTACAAGGACATTCTTGAGATTTTCTTTTAAAGCCTTTTAATGGGAAGTAGTGTCAACTGTAAAAGGTCTCTTGATATATATAAACTAAATAAGCCAACTCTCTATATATGTTACAAACAGAGAAAGACCCTTAAAGACAAGAGTAATCACAAGGCTGAGAGATTAAACTCTGGAGTTGTGAAAGCCTATAGTTAGTGGTCAATCGTTGCATTATTGTTATTTTCTTATCTAATGAACTATGTAAAACATTTATCTTTTGTCATGTGGTTGATTTGTTACTCTTGTTTTGCTTATCTCACTATTTTTTATTTTTTCTTACTTGTTTCTCATCCATCGCTCCTACTTCGTTGTTCCATATATAATTTGGTATTGCTTCTTCATTATTAGGGTTTGGACTAATGGAACTTTTGTTCATTAGAGAAATCAGTAGCTTTGAGTACTTTTCAAATTATTTTTGTTATAAGACTACATAATCTTTTCTTTAAAAGAGAGAAAGTCTAGAATATGTTTGAGATACCATATCATTATAAATGCTGTCAATCATTTTGATGAAATCATTTGATAAGATAAGACTTTATAGTATTTATTGGGCACTACTAATAATTATCACTTAAGATAAAATTATGAAACGTAAATATTTATTTATATGTAAGACTATTTGTTTTTAAGATACTTATCATATTTAATTAGTGCTATGCGCATTTATAGATTACTAATAGTTAAATTCTAATTGAAATAGTATTTCAAATACTTTGCAGATAACTCAAGTATCTTCATGAATTTTTCTAAAACGCATCATTCTATTAGTTATTGCAAACTCATAAGCATTTCTAAAATTTGGAGGATATAATAAAACTTGTATGTGCTTTCTCAATGATTAGGATATAATAGGATTTCTATTCTACCTATTATAAAAACTAGGTTTGATTTTATGAGTCGATATGCTGATAATCCAATCAAAATTTCTATTTAGCCTATCGTATTTGCCTTCGATTTATATATTATGTTATAAGTTTTTAGAGTAGCCAGCTAGCTAGGAGGAGCATATAAATTGCTAAACCTTACCATGTCTCTCCTAATTCGGAGTTTGCTAAGTTTTCATTTTTAATACATTAATCACAGGTTCTAAGTAACTTTGTTCCCTCTCTCGAGTGGCGAACTAAATTTATATTAAACTAAACCAATCGATATCTCTATATAACTGAATTAGCTTTACGATCCTTAAATTCAACCTGTTATTAACTCTTAAAAATTAATTCACCTCTATGTTCATTTTTAAATCCCATGAGCAATTTAAACTACCATTAGTACCAATTCATTCATATTTAATCTAATAATTCATTATACAATAAATCATTAGCATTAAGTGTAAGAAAAACCCAATTGATCAAAAATCAATAACAATAACAAATTCCTTAATTAGTTAAAATATGGTAGGATTCGGCTACATCAAAGTCCTAGAACATGGAAAATTTACTCGAACATATCAGCAATTAAGCACAAGTCCATAATGAAATTCATTATCCTTATAACAATCTAACAATAAAAATAAAAAGATTTCAAAACAAAAGTGAGAGTTTGAGAAGACAAAACTAGTGATGAAGGGCTTCAACAACCAATTTTCAAGTCTTTTTCCAAAGGCTGTTAAGCTTGATTAATCTTTCCTCTTCTCTCTCTAAATTTTTTCCTTATTCTTCCCTTCTATAAAGCTTCCTTTCTATTCTTGGATGACCCTTTTTATATGATGGTTGATGTCAAAAAAAATAAGAAACCTAGGATTAGTCAAGTCTGGCCATCTAAAAGCAGATCCAAACGTTGAAAATGGACTGAAATTCAGTCTAGAACAGTTAGTTGTAATGCAGCTACACCTTGCTTTTGCCTTTGGATGCATTAAGCACCAAATCAGTGCAATTTTAATTAATTCCTTCAATCTTTTTTCAATTATATCCCTTGAATCTTTATTTCTTACATTTAAGTCCTTAATTTCCTTGCATTTTGGTCTTTGCATCTTGATCCTGATTTTTGATGACTTGTCTTTTGTGTCCCATTTTTATGTCGCTTATCACTTTGACTGTGATTTTTTTCATTTCTACATAAAAACAAAGAATTTTATCAAAATAGCACTACTGCTTGAGGATTTACACATATATTTAAGTGTGAAAGTAAGGATAAGTGAGTAAACTACTCACTTATTAATAAGGTAGTCGGATACATCAATCAGACTATACAAGAGATCTAGATAATAAAAGATTCATGACCGGCTATTCTTTAAAGTTTGGAGGAGGATTGATTTCATGGAAATCTATCCTACAATTGACAATTTCTCTTTCTACTATTAAAGCAGAATATATGTGGACCATTGAAGCAAAACAAGATGCTTTGTGGTTGAAAGGTCTAGTCGAGGGACTTAGCTTTAAGAAAGATGCTGCTCAATTGCAAAATGATTTTCATAATCCTATATTTTTTGCCAAAAATCAAGTAATTCAAGAATTTACTAAAACTATTAGGAATATGATAATAAAAATTGACTTGCAACATAAATATTATAAATTGAACACCTAAGTTTTAGACAATTCAATAACTTTCATACATTCATCTCTCATTCAATTCTAAATTTAAAAATAATTCTGAGTACAAAAACAATTCTAAGCCCAAAAATAAAATTAACTTTTGTGTGTATAACTAAAGTATAAGCAAAAGTAGAAGTGTTGATCAATTATGGGCAAATAGAAGCAAAGCACAAGTATATAGATTTCCAATCAAGCAATGTTAAAATCTTCCTTCAATACTAGACAAAACACAAGCATCAAATTCATTAAATTCACACCAAAATAACTTAAAAATTTTCTTTCAATATAAAATAACAAATTTAACATTTAACTTGGATATTTATCTTTTAATTCTGCCATATTGTTGTAAATTAACCCCCCAATGTTAGCCATCTCTTCAAAACCTAAATGCAATCCATTTAAGAAAATCAAATTTTAATACAATAAAGATTGATAAATAAACATAACCCTGGCTAAAGCATAGGGTGATAGTAGTTTGGTACGAGAGAAAAGGCAATAATCATTTGAAAGTAAATAGGAATACATGCATATTATACTAAAAAAGATGTCAACATAATTATAGAAATAAATATTCTAGAGTCCACAATAAATAAAATAAGAAAACTATGCTCATTTTCAATAGATTAATGAGTTAAGAAATTTCTAAAATTATACTAAACTACATGTTCAGTAGATATAGCATGATATGACATAGGGTGAAGAAATATACACATTATAGTATTTCAAATGCATAACTGAATACTTTGGATACACATGGATTTAACTTCAATATTAAAAAAGTTGCATATTGTTTAATATCTAAATAAAACCAAAACAATCGAGGATTAATGAAATGAACAAAGCATAATCAATTTATAAAAATGAATAAAAAAATTGAATCAAATCGAATTTCTATCACTATATCAAAAAATGCAAAGAATATTTAGCAAATATAAAAAATTGGAATCATATTCATATTTGATCCACAAATGACATTTAGCATGTAATATAGGTACATGCATAAGAACTACAAGCTAAAAGATAATGTGGTGATATAGCAAAGGTAGCCAAGTAGTGGAAATTACTTGATTCTAAATTTTTAGAGTCCACAAAGGCTCTGAAGTCAAGGTTTGGCTGCTAATCTTAACCATCTTAATGCGTTATAATTTACAAGACAATAATAAGGACATCTAATCGTTAGAAGGTTAATTGACATCAACTTTTCAAAAAACAACCATTTGAAAACCACTCTTATAGTACAAAAATTTGTAACTCTTTTCTAAATTCATGTTTCTTTTAGTGGTAAATAATTGAATTAAAATTGTTAAGCTCGAAACTTTATCACTTTAACTCTTATGTGATAGGAACATTACTTTACGAGTAACAAACCAAAGTTAATGCAGTACATAGTAAAAAGTAGTTTTACTTGTCAAAGTTAGAGAAATATTTCATAACTAAAAGATGAAAATAGGTAAGTTTAAAACATTTTAATTTACAAAAATACAACTCATACTTTTACAATAGATATTTTAATTTCTTGCATGATGTTTTACATGGACATATTATTCATCTTACATCAAAAGATTTAGGGATATATACTCAACAATAAATTACCCAAGAGTTTTAGTAATCATGGTAAAATAAACAAAAGAAATTCACACCTTGCAAAGATTCAAGAGATCCTGGTTGTGAAGGAAGTTGCAGTAACCAATCATTATTTATATATATGTTAACAACAAGATAACAATGTAAGTAACTGCAATAATGAAATAATCTATATATTTGCTGAAGTCTTCACAAGATTGGGAAGTTTATTCATGATAATACTAAATTCCTAAACCAATAAGGTTCGAAAGAGATTTATATTTGTATAAAACTTATATTTGTGCTAAACTTCTTATCTTCAACTGAATATGTCATCTCAAAAAATTAATTAAAAAAGAAAGAAATTAGTAGGAGTATACAGAAGAACCATAAATATTAAAGTAATTGAAATGTAAATGTACCATTTAAAGTTATTATTATGATGCTCTACCACCAAGCTCCAATCATTATAAAAAACTAATTATTCATAGAAACAATAATTAAATGATTTAGTTAAGAAGCTTCCTTTGACATCCTTGACCATATAGTACATGTAAATTTTTAGCATATAAAAAGTAATTCATTTTGAGTAATTCTTTGAAATCTTAAAAAGTTTTGTTTCAATTAAAACTAACATTACTAATAAGGCATTTTCTCGAACACTTAGAGTACTATATTCAAGATCTAAAAAACTCTATCTAAAATGGGTATTATGCATAATCCTTCAAATCCAACTTTCGCAACAAACATCTATGTATAGAATTAAAAAAAAGGTTAATTAGTGAATTGAATTGCACATTTTCACTTCAACTAAGAAAAAAGGCAAAAACTCAACAATAATAGAATTTATGTAACTTTCCAAAAATTTAAAATTTTAAATTTTAAAGGAAAAACTATATGCATATCAAGATAAATAAGAAGCAAACAACACTTCAATATATATCCAACCACAATCACTTCACATCACACCTCTTGTATGTTCCCTAATCATAACTAAACACAACTACAACAACAATATCCAACGTAAAGTAATATCCAACACATACAAAGTGAATGTGATTAGGTAAAAGAATATACTTGATAATAATAGCAAAAGCAATTTTTTTTTTCTCTCCCAAGTCAATAAATAAAACAACTAAAAAAAATAAACCATTGCCAACAAAAGTAGAAATCAAATCCTAAATCAGTATATGCACTCTAGTAGTAATAAAAGTCATAACACAAAGAATAAAAAATTAGCACATGCATTCCAACAAAAAAAAAATCACAACACAAAGAATAAGAAAATTAGTACATGCACTCCAATAATAAAAGTCACAAGGAATAAACTAATCAATATATACACTCCAATAACCCATTGATTTCATGCATCTACAAATTGGCTCTAAATCATCACATGTGGTCCATTGATTTCATACAAATCCACTTGTAAAACAACATATCCATCTTGCAAATTGGTTATAAAATTAGTTTTAACAATGAAAATATATTAGAGATTGAGAATAGAGTTAAGCAAACTATAAAAATATAATCAACATTGCAAAACCCAAACCCTAGAAATTGAAAAGCGAAATGAAACTACTCAAATCAATATACACACAATAGAATCAAAGAAATAACAAACATATTTCGAGGATTTTAGCATTTGATGACTTACCAAGGTAGATGTTTCAATTTTAGAAGGTTGCGTTTAAACTTGAAGCTAGATCTATTATTTGAAGATAATACAAGTAGATATCACTTGATTTAAGGTATAA
Organism: Azadirachta indica; assembly: GCA_022749755.1. Classification (NCBI taxonomy): domain Eukaryota; kingdom Viridiplantae; phylum Streptophyta; class Magnoliopsida; order Sapindales; family Meliaceae; genus Azadirachta; species Azadirachta indica. The sequence goes on from CM040442.1 coordinate 15,395,024, forward strand.
ATAAGTTGATTTGATGTGGGCATGGGTTGATTTGAGACCAATTTAGGTTATTAAAAGATTTAGGATGTGGCTATTTTGGGTGATTTCATGCTAAGTGTGGAGGGAGTTTGAGGGAAAATTTTGGGGCTAAGTGGGAAAATGAAATCTAAAGGGGGAATGTGTTTTCATTTTCTTTTTTAGAGGCAAAAGACCAAAACAATGTCATGTCCTATTTCTTTTAATTCAAAAAATTTTAATTTATATAAAAAACGACGTCGTTTGGCTATTAAAATGGTGGTCAAAACAATTTCGTTTTGGCCGATGATACTATAGTATCAAAGAATCCTAATACTCATTGATCAATATCAATGATTCCTGTTACAGTTCTGTTGTTTGTAGGAAAAAAAATTATTTCTGTCCATTTGCCTTGATACATTCTCAAAAGTAGCAAGAGCATAATATTAGTAATGCTAATTTTTCTAGTAGCGATTCGTAACAAATACAGTATTATTTATATTTCTTTTATTATATTAAATTGTGCTTGATTATTTTTTTTAACAAAATACAACAAAAATAATATAATTTTTAAATAGACATATTAAATAAAAGGTTATACATATTTTAGATATGTTTTTTAAATTTTATGCTTATAAATAAAATATTATCATTTACTAGTTTGATATTAACTCATGGGTATCATACTAATTACCAGCAAATATCAATTTAATAACATTTCACTTTAGTATTTTCTTATTGCAATGCTATTAAGGGTCAATATAAAGTAAGATTTTTAAATATTAACTAATAACATTTTCTCTTTTTATTGCATTTTATATTTAATTAGTTACATATTTACAAATGTTATGTATAATGTTAAATATTGTAACACTTCAAAAATATTACAAATTAGGATAGTTTTAGCAATACTAAACAAAATTTGTAAAAGCAACTAAATGTTAATTTGATCAAATCTACTATACTTCTTTTCCACCATAGTTTAAGTCTAACTAGTAACATATCTAACTATAAAATGTTAAATAATATATAGCATTCCATAAATGCTACAAAATAAAATAAATTTAGTAGGAATTAAAATTATAGGAACTAAAAAAGTTAATTTGGGATGATAATAATACATAGATACTTTGACTATATATAACAAATAGGCCTGTGATAGGATTTATATTAAACTAAAATATTGCTGAAGTTAATGATTTATTTACAAAACACAAAATTCTATTTCCATTTGTTTGTTCACTTAAACATAGGAATCTTATTATTATTTAAATTATTTTATTTATGTTATTTCAAACAAGCCCAACTTACACTCAAATACCTTTCTTTGGTCTTCCTCCCCTCATCTGTATTCCTCTTTTTTTTCTCCTCTTGTGAAGGGTGAGTAAATTCGACTCAGTTCAGCTTTTTGTAATAATAAATTAGACCTAAAAATTCATGGTTAAAAGATTTTATTCTTTATAGATCGAATATAAAGTGAAAACTGAATAAGAACAAGGCCAATGATAAAAAACAATACTGAATCAAAACAGAGCCGATTGGTTTCGTTTTGATTTTAGTCCTACTTTATTTTCTTGAATTTTTCCTGTTTTTAAATCTTTCACTCTCTCTTTTTCTTGAAGAACCAAAATAATGTCATTTCACGGAACAACGTCGTTGTTTTGGATAGAATAACAAAGAAAACAAAATAAAATTAAAAATTTGAATTTTTGTCCAATTTTGTTTTATAGTAATAATACCAAAAATCGAACTGAATAAATTTGGCCTTTTACAAAGGACTAAGTTTGAATTGAATAAATTAAAAGCCAAATTGAAATCATCTATTTTGATTTGGCTTGACCTAGTATTTTGGTGTCCGTATTTTTGGTCATCCTTATCTCTCACATATGAAAATAATAAAAATAAAAAAGGACTCCACATCATTTTAGTAAACACCTTGAATCTCATTCTTTTTCTCTATATTTATTTTTGGTAAGTTTTATTTAATGTCTTTGTTAAACTTTCATTTGTTTTTTTTAGATCTTACAGTAAATTGATTTTGGGTATATTTAGATTTTAATAATAAATTTTGTGTTGCCTTGTCATGTAAAGGAATTATGAGATATTGTGGAAATATAAACTATTGCTCTTTTAGGCACTTGTTATTTTTCTATAAAATTTCTTTTTCCTACTAGAATTTGTTTATATGTTTTTTTTTTAAGTCAAACCCCAAAAAAAAATGAGCAAACGCATTGAAAATTAGAAAAATGACAACAAATAATGGGGGGATGATGGAAGCCTTATGCCTTAAACCCCCAAACAAAGAAGCAAACAAATAAGCAGACAAATAATTGGAGAAAGGTCTTAACAAAAATGTTATCCAGGGAACCCGTTAACATCGTGAGTGAGGAAACGTTGAATTGCAACCATAGAAGAGTTCCACCAAGTAAAAGAGCTACAAGTAAGACTGACATTGGCCAAAGCATGTACTGCCTCACTATTTTTCCGAAAAAAAGTGTGGTGACTCAGAAGTTTATTTCTTAAAGCATGGAGAGGCAATTAAACCATCGACTCCACAACTGGCAAAGTGAATGCAACTGTCGATTTTGGAGTAGAAGGATAACAAGTAAGGAATCATACGCAAGCCATAAGTTTGTCCAACCTTTGGATGATGCCACCTAAACAACAAGGATAATAGCCATCAATTCAACAAAATAAGTAGTATTGTCACCCAAATACATACCAAAACCACCCAAAAAATTACTCCAATAATCTCTGAACATCGCCCCACAAGCAGCAGCTCTTGGATTTTCTTTAAAAAGGCCGTCAAAATTCGCCTTTACCCAACCAAATGGAGGTGGCCTCCAAAATAGCATGATGACCCAGGAACTCTACCCAACGAGAAAGGAAATCTAAGAGCAGAAAAATTTTTTCTATCTTGGCCAAAACTAACAAAACCCAGAATAAAAGTTGCAAAGAACTTAATGTGAGAGTCACAATCTGTTTGAATTGAACGACATGAGGTAGGTAAATGTTAATGCTTTTATAAGTGTTATAGCTAATGGTGCAAAGGTATTGTGTTAGGAGAGTAAGGAAGAGAGATGATAATACTAGAAAATTGGAATTCATTCATTCAGCAATCAAAATGTTTACATATATTTATAGTAGAAACTGTATATCGTAGTTCTAGATTTATCTAGTTTGACTATCTTAATCTATTTATTAGATTTTCTGAATTAGTCTAGAAACTTAGTCAAAGAATTTTGGACTTCGTTAAGATTTTAGGTTTTTCTAACATTTGCTAAAAGAGACAACTTTAACACTTCTCCTTAGTGCTCTTCTTGCAAACTCCAAGTTTATTTCTAAACTATTCAAATTTTATTCTTGATAAGGCCTTGGTGAATATATCATCAATTTGCTCTTGACTGCTGCAATGCTTCAAGCTGACTTGCTATATGCTTTTTGCTTCTTTAACAAAATGGAATTTAATCATAATGTGCTTGGTTTTTGGCAATAGCTATAGCAGATTTGCTATTACAATACAATCTCGTGGGTTGATCTTGAAGTTTTCCTATATCTGCCAAAATCCTTCTTAACCATATAGCTTAGATTTGCAGCTGCACAGGCTACTATATATTCAACCTTTGCGGTAGATTGAGCGATAGTTTCTTGTTTTTGTGAAAGCCAAGAAAATACCCCATTGCCAATTGTAAATGCATAACCAAATGTATTTTTTATATCATTAATGGAACCAGTCCAATCATTGTTCGTAAAGCCCACTAATTGTACATTTTCTGCAGCAGTGTACTTGATTCAATAATCAATAGTTGCTTTGACATACCTCCACACTCTCTTAGCTATTGCACGATAACGCTGATTTGGATGGCGTATAAATCTGGAGATGAGGCTTGAGGCAAACATGATATTTGGTCTAGTTGTGAGATAAAGTAAGCTTCCCACCAAACATGTATATTGCCTTGCATCAACTTTAGATGAGTCATCTTCCTTTGAAAGCTTCTCATTTGCCACCCATGGAGTGTCAATCGTTTTGCTCCCCTCTATTTTGAATTTTTCTAACAACTTGGTTGCATATTTCTTTTGAAATATGAAAAAGCTTTCATTGTTTTGTGGGATCTCCATACCAAGGAAATAGTGTAGATTCACTTTGACTCCTTGTAAAACCCTATTGTAGGAAGTAAGAGTTTATCCTACTAACTCAACCTCTTGATGCCTGATCAAGACCATATAGTGCCTATTTTAGTTTTAGAACTTAGTTCTCTTGGCCTTCCACTTCAAATCCTGGTGGTTGCCTAATATAAATTTCTTCTTTAAGAAGTCCATTGAGGAATGTTGATTTAACATTAAACTGAAATACTGACCACTACTTTTGAGCGGAAAGAATAAAGAAAAGTTTCACAATATCTTGTCTTGAGACTGGAGCAACAGTCTCATTGTAGTCTACTCCAAATTATTGAAAGTATCCCTTTGCCACTAGTCTTGCTTTACGCTTTTGGATAAAACCATGAGGATTTAATTCAGTTTTGAAAATCCATTTGACTCCAACAATGTCTTTACCTAGACTTTTCTCAGCTAGCTCCCATGTTTGGTTTTTCTCTATCATTTTCCTCTCGTCATGTACTGCATGCTTTAATTCTTCTTAATGAACTGCCTCTTCAAAGCAGGTTAGTTCTTTTGCTGTAGCATGACATGATTCATACTGCCTATAAATCTCTTGAAGAGATTTAAATCCTCGCTGCTGTGGTATATTTACAGAAGATGATGGCGATAATGAAGTGCTCCTCCATGTTGCTAGACTGATTGAAGTAATGGGTTAATGTGAGGAATCATCAAGATTGTGAATTGAAGTAGAAGGTACTAACTCTCTATTTAATTCTTCTATATTCCTTTGAATTAGTGCTATTTTGGGCTACTGTATCTGATTCATCCTAATTTCAACTTGCTTCTTTGTTAAATATCAGATCTCAACTGACTATAACTTTCTCAATTTTAAGGTTATAAATTCCATATCCTTTAGACTGAGAGCTATAGCCAATAAAGATGCCTTTCTTTGCTTCTGACTCCAATTTATGTCTTCTTATCTGGAACATGAACATAGCAGACGCAACCAAACACTTTCAAGTGTTTAATTGATGGTTTCCTACCTATCCATGCTTCTAATGGAGTTTTTTCTTTAAGAGCCTTAGGTCAACACCTATTTTGAACATATACAACTGTGTAAATAGCTTCTTCCTAAAACTTTGTTGGGCGTTTTCTTATCTTTCAGCATTGATCTGGCCATCATCATGACCATCCTAGTTTACCTTTCATAGATGCCATTTTGCTGTTGAGAGTATGGGATTATTATTTGATTTTGACTTCTGATTCATGGCAGAATTTGTTGAACTCTAAAGAAGTGTACTCTGTTCCATTGTCACTTCTTAGAGTATTCAATTCATAGCCACTTTCTGTTTCTACTATACTTTAAATTTTTGAAAGATCTTGAAGACTTTCAACTTTTTCTTAATGAATAATACACAAGTCATTCTAGAGAAATTATTAATAAAGAGAATAAAGTACCTGTTGTTGTCAAGTGATTAGACCACGCATATTTGTATGTATTAGCTGCAGCTTTTGAGTAACTCCCCAGTAAGTGCTTGTAGGAAATGGTTTTCTCTACGTCTTTCCCATTTGGCAATCTTCACACACTCTTATGAAATCTTCAATGGTTGATAAATCTTTCACCAAACTCTTCTTTCATAACTGTATTAGGGAGTTGATGCTACAGTGCCCAAATCTTTTGTGCCATAGCCAATTAATAGCTTCTATTTGCGCTTTTAATGAAGTTTCTATAGGATAATTCCAGTGGATAGCAATTCATTTGTTCTTAACCTCCACATTTGCAACATGCATTTTACATGGATTATAAATATCACAAGTAGAACTTTTAAAGTATAAGAAGTAGTCATTCCTCATCATTTAAAACATACTGAGCAAATTCTGATCTAACTCTGGTAAATAAAACACATTTTTAATTTGCTTAATACCATTATTGGTTTAAATTGCTACACTGCCTCTACTTGCTGATTTAAATATAGTTTATTTCCCATTTTTATAGGAATCCTGACAGAGGTGTCAAGTTGAGTGAAAATATGTGAGCTCTTGGCCATATGAATGGTGCAACTAGTGTTTACAAGCCAAGTTACCTCATCTGTTGAGCTTCAGACACGTTGATTTTCTTGTTTTCCATATTGGTGCTTGTTCTTGGTTTTGTAGTTGTCTTTAAGATGACCAAATTTGCTACAAATATTGCATTGAGGCTTCCATTTGTACCAACATTCCTTCTCTTGTTGGTTATTCTTTTTGCTAACACCGTAAGGGGGATATTTTCCTTTCTTTTCCCCTTCTTATGGAATGCCTACAGAATTTGGCTTGTTTTTCCATTTCTTCTTTTTCTTTTTATTTTGTTTTAAAGAAGAATTGTTGTTTCTATAAGAGGATTGCATAGCACCCTCAGTAACCACTTCAGCCCTTCTTGCTTGTGTTTGTTCACAAGCACAAAGGGGAACAATTACTTCTGCTAGAGTAAGTTTATCAAAATTTCTTGATTCAAGTACATTCAGTACAGAATCATATTTATTTGTTATTGAAATAATAAGCAACTTTTGATTGATTTTTTGACTTATTATTTCTTCACCATATTCCTTTATTTCATTTGCTACTTCAATTACTCTAGCAAAGTAACTTTTTATGCTTTCACCTTCTCTCATCCTTAAATTTTCAAAATCTCTCCTGAAAGTTTGGAGTTTCATGGCTCTTACTTTGGTTGTGCCCTGAAACTCTTTTTTAATATCTCCCAAGCTTTTTTGGTTGTTGCAGCATTCATATTCTTAGAAAAATTGATCTGCTACAGCTTGATGAATCTTTGCTAAGGCATCTGCATCTTTCTTAAGCCATTGCTTCATTTGATCACTTGAGGGAGAAGTAGTAGGTTGCAAGGTGGTGCTTGTTGTAGATGGTGCTGCTGGTGTTAATTATGCAGTAGCTTAGACATGGGTTGTTGCTATTAGTGTTGCTGGGATGCCTTGCTCCATCACTACCAAAAATCCAAGGCTCGAAGAATGACTTTAAATCTGACGCTCCAATAATCATAATTTTTTCCATCAAAGATAGGAAGTAATTGCTGCTATGAGCTGCTGGATGATGATGTGTTTTAAGAATGAAAAACAGTGCTGGAGTAGTGCTAAAATGGTGCAAACTAGTGCCTAAGAAAGAATCAGAATGCTTACATATATTTATAGTAGAAACAGAATATCTTAACTCTGATTTATCCAGCTGACTATCTTAATCTAGTTATGATAAGAGTTATCTAAAAAAATTTTTGAATTAGTCTAGAAATTTAGTCAAACAATTTTGAAACTTCTCTAACATTTTGGGTTTTTCTAACCTTTGCTAGAAGAGACTCAACTCCAGCAGTAAATTTTCCCATTGTAAATGGTTCGACACTTTCCATATTGCATAAAACAAGTGGTAAGAAACCATGATCCTTAAATTGAATAATTAGGGGCTGAAGTGCTTGCCAACAATTGCATCCCATAACTCTAAGATCGAGTTCATTGCCAACCATCGCCAAAGCATACTAGCAAACGTGCATCCTGTTAAGATTTGATTAACATCCTAGGAACAACAATGACGAGGGCAAAGAGAGCAAGCAGACACCATTGTATTACCCTGCATCTGAAGATTATCATCTGTACGGAGTTTGTTTCGCAATATATGCCAAACGAAAATGGAATGCTTATAAGGAACGCAGCTCTTCCAAATAATTGAACTTTCAATTTTGATAAGGCATAGGAGTCCTAACCAAGTTATAACTTTGAGTGAGGGTTAATTATCCGTCTTTGGAATGAATCCAAATAAGCCTATCAAAGGTAGGACTCTACGGAAGAATAATATCCAAAATTACTACTGCAAGCTGAGGAAAGTAATCAAGAACCTGGCACAGGATGCTTCAAGAACCATCATGTATAATGTGTGAAACCTGCCCTTTCACCCATAATATAGTCACAAACTCTCTTGAAACAAGAGGTTTATCCAGCTATATATTAAAATAAAAATTATAGAAGAACCATCTGCAATTAACCAACTTGAACCAGCCAAAAGGTATCCAGAACTACCTAGAGACCCGACCAAATGGAAGAACATAAATATGAAATATGTTGCCCAATCAGATTAAAATGGACATAAAGAGGTACCCATTTTGATATGCAAGAGCTGTTTCAATAGACAAGTCTTATTCAAAATATCTAACCGTCTAAGACCAAGAACTCTCTCTCCTTTAGGCGTACATAGAATAACCTAGGAAAACAGTGAAATTTTTCATTTAATCGAATCACCAAAAAGAATAAAGTTGGGTGCCTGCCTATGTAAAGAATTGATGAGTGATTGAGGCCGGAGATAAACTTTAAAGCTTTGTACAATGAGGCTTTAGAATGTCGTCTTAACTAGTTCAATCTAGCCCACCATCAATAAGATCTTCCTTTTCCAGTCGTGTAATTCAAAAACAACTTTATCAACAAGAATTTTGAGGTTTTAAGCACGAGGACATCCTCTGAATATTGGAACATCGAGATAGAAGAAAGGAAGGGAATCTTCCACAAAGCCTAGAGTATTTTGCATCATAACCCTTTGAGAATAAGCCAACTTGCTTAGGACAAAAATGACTCTTCCTCATATTCATCTCCTGACCTGACACCCTGGCATAATCATCTAGAAAAAGTTTGAGATTAGATAGTGTGTTACTATCTCCCTGACCAAATAAGAAAACATCATCAACGTAAAAAATATAGGTCTAGGGAAACGCTGTTTAGAGCAGAAATAGGAAGTAGCTCCCCATTGACCAATAACTGAAAAATACCATGACAGAGGACCTCTTCGACTAAACAAAACATCAAAGGCGAGTGAGGATCGCCCTGATTAACCCTTCGACCGCTTAAAAAAAAAAAAACTTTAGGAGAGCCATTGATAATGATAAACAATCTTGCAAAATGGAGGATTAAGGAAACTCATCTCAAAAAAGTTTCTTAGAACCCAAAGCTCTTAAGAGCCTGAAAAAGAAAATCCCAGCTTAAGGAGTCAAAAGCTTTCTTAATATCAAGCTTAATACAATCATAAGTACTTTTTCTCCTCATAAAACCTACTTCGTTAGGCAATTAGGCATCAGAGATCCAACCTAGTGGCGATAATTTTAGAAATGATTTTGAGAAGGAAATTTTGCAAGAGTAATAGGACGAAAATCAGAAATTTGATCGACATCTTTCACCTTCGAAAGAAGCACCAGAAAATTGCAGTTCATGTTGGGAAGAACATAATTCTGAGAAAAGAACTGCCATATCCCGTTAACCACATTCATGCCTACAATATCCCAACAAGCTTGATAGAAGGCCCCAACAAAGCCATTAAGACCCAGAGCAATAACCGAATCCAAACCAAAAAAAAACCATACATTTAATCTCATCAAAATTTGAAATCGTAACCATATAATCATTATCAGTATCCGAAACAAGTCTAGGAATGATACGATCAATCTTCAAGTGAGTTAGAGAAGGCAAAAGAATAGTCGAATGTAGATCCCTGTAATAGTCAATAACATGATTAGAGATTTCATCAACATTTCTAGAATAATGTCCATTAATACACATGGCATAAATCCTGGATTTACATGCATGTACTCTAGTGTAAGAGTGAAAGATTTTAGAATTCTCATCACTTTTCTGAAGCCATTTAATTCGAGCCTTGTCTTGCCAAAAGGTAGTTTGTGCAGTTCCAAAACCCGTTGCTTTGCATGAGTTTTGGCCTCAACATTGGCAATACTGACACCAACCAAACCTATATGAGCTTGTACTCTTATGCCTTGCTTTGTTGACTAGCATGAAAATCTCGTAAAACCATATTATTTTAACAATGTAGTTCTTTCTTCAAAATTTTAAGTTTACAAGCCAATATAAACAAAGGATAGCTAATTACATCCATTGAACACCACACTCGCACCACCGGAGCCTTGAAATCTTTTTGTTAAATGCATGTAGAATGAAAACGGAAGGATTTGGTCTCCTTGAAATGAAGAAAGACAAGATGTCACCATGGGAGAAAGATCTGAAACATCTCTAGGAAGAATTTGGCAAGAAGAAGTGCCTCAATAATCCATCCAAGCTAAGTTGCAAAGAAACTTGTCTAATTTGTGCTCCATGTGGTTGGAATCACAATATCTCTCCAAGTGAAGTAAAGGCCGTTGGTAGGAACATGAATGAGTTCACAAGTGTCAATGAAATCAAGAAAATGTTGACAAGAAACCCGTCCAGGTAGATCTCCCCCCAACCTGCTCATGCTCACCAAGGTAGCATCAAAGTTACTAGCCACCACCCAAAGAAAATCCATTGAACTTGCCAAGATCTAAAAATCATCTCATAAGAGCTAACAAGTAGCATAGTAAGAGGAAGCATACCAAAAGAGAATCCAACCCAACTATTATCCAACTTAGTTTTAACCTAACTATCACTTATTGAACAGAGACTGATTAGCTACCCTTAAAACACCACAGCTTCAGAAGAGAATCGTTAAACCAATAACCATCCGAAATACTATTGAAACCTATCATTAGTTCAAAATATTGCAATAGGGAAAAGCTTATGGAGTTAACAAAGATTAGCTAATTCAAGACGAGAAACAAAGCTAAGCCCCGTATATTCCATGGAATAAAATTTACGAGTTAAAAGCCAATAGAACTACCCTTGAGCAGGTTTAATTCCTGAACAGCCTTTTGTTTTACTTTAGATTGTCTTTTGGTAACTATTTCAACGCCATCTTCAATGGGTGGTTTAACAAAAGCACCAGATTCTTTTTGGAAATCATTCATTAGTGATTACATAGGCGTATGCCTGTTTCAGTATATTATTATCATGTCCAACAAAACCAATCTCATTGTCTTCACGGAACAGCGCACTAATGCCTTACAAAAGATTCTTTTCTAATGGAAAAGGTGAATCTTTGTTATAGGTCGTTACCCTTACAACAATCTTTCCAGCCAATGATGGTTCTATAATCTATAGGGCCTTCGGAGCAATGTGCAAAACAAGGATAGGGTTAATTGTAATAATACCTAGAGTTGTTTTAAGAAGAAATAGAGAAAGCATGGTGATCAATTTTGGTCACCTCCTCAGAATCAGTACCCTTTAGAGGCTAAAAAGTGGCCATTGGATTTGAGACTGGCCTAGTATTAAGTTTCTCTACTGGTTTGTAAACCTTCTTAGGCTTAAGCTCCTCATGTTGGTTTGTTTTATTCAATCGACAAGAACTTTCCGTATGAATGACCAAAATGATCACGTTTACTACTTTTTAATGGAAGATTTTCGTAATGTACCCTTATAACAAACCATAATCAGGTAGTTCCACTATAACATAATCTATCAATGGGTTCGATATATCCACTTCAACTAGAACGTGGTCATAATACCCATACTCCTTTTCTCTTATTGCTTGATCAATCTGTAAGGGATTGCTAACTCCTCTAGCCACTATTAATAAAATTCTTGGATGCCAATATTACAAAATAAGGTAATAGAGAAGAATCCATACTTATGCATGAGATTGAATTTTTGGGTCGTAAAGATTGAAATTTGGCTACCACTAAAAGAGCTTAAAAATTAACAAGACCTTTCGCCCTATATCTTTCTCATGTCAGTCTCTACATAGAAGTGAATATCAAAGAAACCACAAGCTAGTGGTGTCATGATCCAACTTTTAGTTAGCTACCTGTAACTCATCCACTTTCATTGGTTTGGATCCAAACTTGAGTAAAATTCTTCCAATGAATTAGTATGGCAGGAATTAACTTCTTTTTTATGCAAAACAAAATCAATCTTCACAATGTTGGCATCCTCTCTTTGGAGAGGGGTTGGTAACTCGTTGAAAAACAGAGTGAAATCATCCAACTTGGTTAAGAGAGAAGCAAAGTTAGGTTTTTCTAGTTAAATGAATCAAAGATGATTTGAGGTGATCATGATAACGAGAAAAGACAACAGCCATCTCCTCTAAAAGAGTTGCCATGACTTCCGAGGACGATAAAGCTATGTAAGGGAAAATAAGGACAATATCAATTGAAGAAGGAAAGAATAATGCAGAATAGGTAAATCAGGGTAGGAGAAAAGAAAGGAAATATGCTAGGAATGGTAAGGTTCGAAAATTCCTAAATATGTGTAGAGAGAATTCTCTTAACCCATTCTTTTTTTCATATTCTTTAAACAAAATATATTGTAATGTTCTGTTATATATGCTTTTGTTTTATGCAATTTTCTTTGGTTAATTTCTACAAATTTATCTATTCAATAAAACTATTTTCTTGTAACTTTTTTAAATTATTGGAAGAGACAAAAATTTTCTTTGTATCTAAGTTGTATTAAATATACAAATTTTTTTGGTATAGTACAATAATGAATAAAAATTGGATCTATCTGTACAAGTAAAATAATATTTCAGTATGATGTACTCTATTTTAAATTATAATATTGATAGACCTTTTACACATTAACTTGGTGAAACCATTGATGAGTGTTGTAGATGAAATCTACCTAATACACGTCTCAAATTATGATTGGTTGATTGCTTGTATAGGCTTTATATCGATCTTAATGGGTTTCTATATCATTAGGCCTCTAGGTCTAGATTGAGCTTTCATACTCATTTTTGAGTTGTAGGAAGTAAGGCCCATCATATTCCTTATATTGCACTAGATAATTCAAGAGTTGGAATGTTGTAACTTTAAGAGATCAGCTTGTATTTGAATGGAGAGATCTATTACCGCTATCCGTTACTATTTTTGTAATGTGTGTGGGAGTAAGCGAGTCCAACACAAATGCAAAAGAAGATAATGGTTTAATGGTGGATCACAATTAGATCAATATTGAATAGACCATTCCGCGATGATATTTAATACAACCGTCTACAATTTGATGAATCTAAGGCTGTGAACAAAGTATTTTTAAAGGTTAAAAATAATCAGATTAAGGTTAATGGATGCAAGAAAGATAACAAGATACTAAGGTGGTGTTAAAGCTTGACTTAGGGGATAAAAAATAGACGAAAAGTAAGCAAAAATCATGAGCGTTGCCTGAAAAAGAAAGCATTCTCAAAAGATGTGATTTTTAGGCTAATGGATGTCAAACCTTTATAATGCGATGTGATGATATTTTAGTATAAGGACGTGATGATATAGTGTGATATAGTGATCCTATCATCCTCTCTTAGACGTGAAGTCATGTAGTCTTTATATAGTGTGTGATGTAGAATTATAGTAGAATAAGACTATCACTCGCAATCCTATTTTAATGGAAGTCAACTCCATTAAGACAAGATTTCATCTAAGAGTTAACCTAGTGTTATTTAATCCTATTTAAAAGAGGCATTTAAAACTCATATCTGTAAAAAAAACATTTATTGTAACTTATTCTCATTAGAATAAGGGATACTTATTTTAATTAATCTTAAATTAATTAAAATAAGGTTTTATGGATTTTTGTGTTTATTATGCATTAGCCTAATCATTTAATAGATTCTTTGGTTCTATATATGCCCACATAGGGTAGGATTAGGACATTATATTGATTTGGGATTTGGGTCAGATTTGGGCTTACTTTTACTTTTCACACCATAGATTACAATTTGAGCTCTAAGGAATGACTTGAGCCCTCTTGTACTTTTATATATATTACTTGGTAAAATGACGTTATTTTAGCTTAGACTTGGGTTTGGCTCATGCTCATGGTTAATTTTCATGTATCAACAATGAATATATGAAAGCTACATGGGATTTTGTTAAAATGCATAAAAATAGTATAGGCAATCCAAAAAAGATTTCGTGCCCTTATAAAGGTTGTGATAAGTGTTGTTATTATGATATAGAGACAATTTATGACCACTTAGTTATTAAGGGAATAGATATCACATTATACAAATTGGTTTCATCATAGAGTACAAATAATAAGAGATTAAGTAATTGAAGTTAGATGCATATAACTTATTTGTAGATAGATATATGGACAATGAAGTTGTCATGCTTTTAGAAAAGAAAGAGATGAGGATTTTAGTAGATTACCAGAAGAGGTAGAAACCCCTTTACATCCAGGTTGTATCAAATAGACAAAATTGTTAGCTAGTATAGCTTTATATAAACATAAAGCTATAAACAGATGGTCAGATAAAAGCAATGATGGACTTTTGGAGATTTTGCATGATATGTTACAAATGAATAATGCAATTCTAAAGTTAGTCTAGTCAATGAGGAAATGTGTGTTTCGATGACATTTGATTTAGGGTATGAAAATATTCATGATCGTGTGAATGACTGTTACTTGTTTAGATATGAGAAAGAAAGAATAAACAGTTATTCGAAGTGTGGTTCTTCAAGATGGCAGGTAGATAAACATCCAAATAAAATTAAAAGAGTAGTTCTAACAAAAGTTATGAGATATCTTCCTATCATACCTAGGCTTAGACAAATGTTTAGGCTCCTAGAAAATGGTTGAAGATTTAAGGTGGCCCTTTATCTATAAAAGTAGAGAATGTAAGATTATAGGTCTCAAATCACATGATTGTTATGTTTTAATGCAAATATTACTATTTAGCATTGAAAGGATTACTACTTAATGAACCAAGAATTGCAATATTATGAATGCAGTTATTTTTCAACAAGCTATGTCAAAGGACTATTACTCCAAATGATATGTTAATTCTTGAAGATGACATAGCTAAAACCCTAACAATATTTGACTTATCCTTTCCACCTATATTATTTGATATCATCATACACCTAAATTTATATGTTTTACGTCAAGCTTATGAAACTAATGCTTCCTTTTATACTTAGACATTATCCTTTATTTTTTAAAAAAATTAAATATTAATTATTTTTACATTATAATACAATCTTTACATCAAGATTTATAGGTATAATTTTAGTTTACAAGTTTAATGTCACATTTATAAGTTTTAATTTCAATTACAAATATCATATTGATATTTACTAATTTGATATTAATTTATATAGTATCATTATATTATATATTTGATGTAGTTCTTATGAAATTAATTTTTATTTTTATGATATAACACTGATTTTCTTATTTTTAAACTGTAATTTCAATTTTTACAAGTATTATGTTTTACTTACAATTTTTATATTGTAATTTAATTTTTTTAATCAAGATTTAAAAGCACAAAAACTAAAGTTACATTTATAAATTGTAGTTTGGTTTACAATTATATCATTATCATTTGCCTATTCGCAATTAGCTTACATGTAGCATTAAATTTATATGTTTGATATTGAGTTTATGAAATTGTTACGCTTTTGAAATTTTGATGCTAATTTATTTATTTTAACTTTAAATTTTATATTTTACAAATATTATGTTTTATTTATAAATTTAGTTAATAATTATATTTTTTGTGTCAAGATTTACAAATTTAATATTGATTTACAAGCTGTCTGTTATATATGTATGTTTAAAGTTTTGTTTACAAATTGCTACTTACCAGTTTAATGTTAATTTATAATTAAATAATTACGCTGCAAAAGGTTATAGAAGTAAGGCTATGTGATAAGTGTAAGAACATATACAAGAAAGATATAATATGAAATAAAAACTTGCACAATGAATATAGAAAAAAATATGAATACAATGAAATTGAGGAGTAGAATATTTATTTGTTTTTCTTAATTTTTTTAATAGGGACAAATAAGCAACCTCATATTTTTACATATATCTTTATACTATTTTATGAATTATTAAATCTAGTTATTTCCCACTGTTAAAATTGAATTTAATATGTGCACTAATTATGATAAATTAATAGTTTATTAATTATATGCTTTAAATTTAATCTCAACCATTGGAAGTGTCAAGATCTAAAGGTTAAGGTTTGATAAAAAAAATATAGGAGGTTGATGATCCTTCCTTTTTCTTAATTATATAATTAAATAACAGTGTTTTAAATTTTCAAAAATGACATCATTTTGAATATTATGTTTTCATACGAAGTTTGATAGTTTGTGATTAGAATTTCTCATGTCAAATTTTAATTGTAGTGGATGATTTTATATATTAAGCCAGTGCACTTAAACTTATTGTTCTAGTTTATTATTTTAATTGTTGTGAAAAATTTTAGGATTATATAGATATTTTCATTTTTACATTCTACATATTTTATTTTTAATTAGACTCATAGCTTGAGTTCATTATGAATTTATTATTAATTTTATTATTATTAAGTTTTTACAATTATATGGATGGTTATAATTATCTTATTAAGATTTTATATCGTTGGTATATTTGAATTACAAGTATTTTAGGATGTTAATAACCATTCATATATTAATTTAATTTGTTAATATGATATATTAATTTGTGAAGCATCATGAAAATAAAACCACTAATTTAACCTTTTAAATTTCTATTATTTTTATATTCTTTGTTAGGATACAAATTTACTAGTAAGATGTCCGCAAGAATACCAATGATAATGTATAATAGCAATTGGGAATATAGTAAGAATTAAAGATATAGTTTCAAAATTGTTCTATAGGATGCAAATACTGATATAAAGATATTTTCATCGTATCTTATCTATTGTCATCCCTATTATAGAGTATAAGTTATTCGAACTATTTTCTTTTATGCTTTTATATTGAAATACGTAAAAGTATTAACTAGCTTTTATACATTTAGGAGATTAGATATTTCACATGAGATAAGATATTTTATATTGTCTCGGGAATATTATATTATGCATTTTTTTGGGCCTGTTAGGCCATTGAATTCTACCTTGGATGCTACAGAAGCAACAATTTAAGTTTATTGTCGCTGGATTTTGTCGTTGAATGCATAAGTCAAATTCTTTTTTCCATATTTTGTTGCTTGAATTATGAAGTTTTTTGGTCATATTAGGCCATGAAATTCTTGCAGGTATTACCAATTAGTTATACTAAATTTACTTTGATGAGGAGTTGCTTGAATTGCCATATTTTCAATAAAGTGTTGCTCATTATTGTTTGTGAATGGTAACCACACATCATTAATATTGCCATTTATTGTAATTGTTTATGAGATGGAAGTCGCTTTTTATATGGTCTTGTTAGGTCATGAGTTTGTTTTCGATGCTAGATTTAGCTGTTTTATTTGCTTATGCTGTGGTACAAGATGTTACAGGTGGTCTTGCTAGAATGTTTAAATTTGGATTTGATTTCTTAGAATTTGGTTGTCATATGATGTTACTTTGTAGCTGTGTTACTTTCTTTTAAGTTGGTGGGTTTTGGTTGCCGAGTGCTTGTGTAACTGGTGTTGTTGATGCTTCAGTTTTGTTGTAGTATGATATTAGTTGTATAAACATATGTGAGTTGTACTTGATAATGATATAATCTTGCTGGATGAGGAAGATGGACATTTATTGCGATATTGGTAGCACGCTCTATGATATAATTAGAGAGTGTCCTAATTTCCACACATTAAGCAAGCTATAAACCAATGTTCAAGCTGTCTATGGGGATAAAAACATATATGAGTGGGGCTATGTCTTATTTGAAGCTGAAAATCCTGATGGGAAGAGCAGAATTCCAGCACAATCAAATGTTGATCTACAATCATTAACTTTGCAATCAGACTGAGTTTGCAACAACACTAGTTTGTAGTTTTAAAAGTTGTGGTATTGAATTGAGAAACATATATGTCATTCTGTCGTTTAAGGGCAATAACATATGTGTGTGAAGTTTCTGTTGCATTTGCAACGGTTACATGCATTATTTTAATAATTCTTCTCCTTTTTAAGCTTTAAAAAAATTCACTTGACAATGGTGTTTCAAACGGGATAGCTTTTTTGTTTACTAACATTGAGGGCAAAATGGATTTTTGATCAAAAAAGTTGATATGATGAATAGAAGAGCAAATTTTCTCTATGTTAAAGGAGTACTACCTATTAATTTTGGCATTCTTTCTATCTATGTGTGGTTTTGGAAAACCTCAAAAGAGATATGTGAAAATTCCCCTTAAAAAAATTTATCAGCCACATAACTCTTTTAGTTTTAATAAAAAAATTTTAAAATATTAGAGTAAACTTAATTTTTTTTTTGATACATTTATATTAATTTAAAATTTGAAAAAACTAATTTAAAATTTTAATATATTTTTAAGAAGATGTTTGAAAGTAATGTTTCAAAAAATGTGCTCATGGCATTGATCTAATTTTAAGTAGATGCGACTCCTTTGTCCGATTTTTTTAGAATTCATGGAAATCAATATTATGAATGTTCTTGTTTTAGTTTGGACAACAAAAATAGGTCATAAATAAAATAAAAATAATTTCTAGATAACTAAAAAGAACTTATAAGAGATTTTGTATTTTAAATTTATTTAATATATTATTAATAACTTTCTCATGATATACCCTTTATTTAATTAATTGAAACTTTATTATATGTTGATCTTTTTTTTTTTTCGCTTTGATTTATAGAATTTTTTTTAATTATGAAATTGAAAAAGCAAACTAATAATTCAAACTTGCCCATTTCATTGACATGGGATGAGAATACAAGTCTAATAAGTTAAAAAAAAATTGTGTGAAAAAGTATGATTATTTGTGCTAATAACGATAACTAATGAATTAAAAGAAATTTAACTGCTGAGTTTTATATTTTTTGTGTCAATAATAAATCATACGAGATATGATTTAAGAAAAAATGAGGATAACCTTTAATAATTATTTTATTTATTTTTAAAATAATTAAAAAATATATAAATTAAAAAAATAAATTTATTTTTTCAAAATACAAAAACCATGTATCTCAAATGATGAATAATAAAAAAACGGTCACTTTTATTTAATGTTTAACAAGTTAACCTAAGGAACCAACGGTCATTTTAGAGCGGGCAGCAAAATTGCGCCACAAGTCAACGGCTATTTGCGCATTCCTCTTCTAAGCAACTTCTAATTTGCCTAGTTTCAGTTGTTTTAAGAAAGTCAAAGTCAACAAGTATCTCTCCCTTTGAAATCAGCTATTTTCTCTGTTTCTCTACTCTCTGCTTCAAATCAACGCTACCCGGGTTCTTACTTCTGACATATTCATCGAAGATTTCTTAACCCACGAATTATTTTTGTCTTCTGGTAACCTAATCTGGTTGTTTGTGCTAGTTGAAGCAAATGGGCAGTGTGAAAATAAGGGAAGTTTGGAGTTCTAATCTTGATGAAGAAATATTCTTGTTCGCCCAGTGTTTGAACAGATTCAATTTTCTGTCTGTCGACACTGAATTTCCGGGTTTCCTCCGAAATACACCAAGAAATGCGCCAGAGGCGGTGCGCTATGAGGACCTGAAGTTCAATGTCGATCAGATGAAGATTATCCAACTGGGTGTTACTCTTTCTGACGTTAATGGGAACATCTGTTCTACGTGGGAGTTTAATTTCTCTGATTTTGATATGAAGAAAGACCCACATGTTGAAGCATCAATCGATCTGTTAACCAGTAACGGCCTGGATTTTGAGAAGATGAGGAGAGATGGAATTGACGGCCGCGTGTTTGTGGGTAGGTTTTTGGAGATTTTATCAAGAAGTAGAAATTTGAAGTGGGTAACTTTTCATGGGTTGTATGATCTGGCTTACATGCTTAAACTCTTGAATCAGAATGTGTTGCCAACAAATGTTTTTGATTTTGTTAAGTTGGCTTCTGGGTATTTCGAAAGTGTCTATGACATCAAGTTTATGGCGAGGTTCTGTGAGGGGTTGATGGGAGGTGAAATTGGGTTGAGCAGATTGGCCAAGATTTTGAATCTGGAGAGATGTGGTGATGCACATAATGCTGGTTCAGATAGTCTATTGACAGCCTCTGTGTTTGCACAAATGAGGAAGCTTTATCGGATTGAGGATCGCTTTGTTTTGGGGTTTTTGTATGGGATTAGTGCCAGAATTGTGACATTTCGCCGGAAGATTATGGTGCCACCCTATTGTCAGCCTTACATTCGTCCCCCGGTCTGCCCTACAGTTGTCCACTATGGAAGACCACTGCTTCAGCAACCTCATTACTGTGTTCCTGTGCAGTTAGCTAGATTACCATATTGATTTTTTTTGTAGATGAGAAGCTCCATTCTCGAGCTATATTCTTTAATTCTTTTGTAATGTTGATTGAATTGTATATATGACAGCAGCAAAGTATCTTTTACGAATCCTTCAAATTTTTTTCACATATGTATAATGCAAAAAAGATGTAGAAAACAATTGCATTCCAGAGAATTGGGATAAATGAGAATAATCCTATATGTCTTAATTATTTGATATATATATATATATATATATGGGTAAAAGAACCAAACGATTACAATATTTTTTGTTAGCCATAACTTTGAATTGAGCATTATATCTTACAGCAATGTTGGGTACCAGAGGGAATCATTCGAACAATTGAATAATACTCTACATATATCATTGTTTAAGCCGAGCCTCAACAAGGAAGTACAAGGGCTTTGCGTTTAGTTTGGATTGTCCCTGCAAAAGTACAAGCATCAGATTAGGCTGGCACAATGAGCTTATCCTGAGAAGGTAATGTTAGGGGAACAATCAGGGATTCATTGAATCAAAATCAAAGATGATTTGAGGCCAATAGTAACCAGATCAACGTTATGGTGCTACAGAATTTGGAAGTACAAGGACTATGCAATGCAAATGCGCATTATAAGAAAGTAGAAGCAGAAGAAGCTAAAACTTTTTGGTGCAGGGATTCCACTAGTTTTTGAAATTAAATAGATGAAAAGACATGCATATATCAAAGTTCACTAAGCATTACCTGAAGCTTGGGCACCCTAACAACGCAAGCACACTCAACTACTCCAGCTCCAGCGGGTTCTAGTTAACAACAATTGCAAACATATAGTTTTAGTTAGAACAGCAGTGTAAAATAATAATATGACTAGACAAAAAAAATTATGCAGGACCTCTGGACCTTACCTAACAGCCTTACTGCTGCAAAGAGTGTGCCACCTGTAGCCACTAACTCATCAACGACTAAAGCGTGAACGGCTCCAACATGCATTTCTAAGCAATCAGTTCCATATTCGAGTGTTTATTGTTCAGAGATAACTTCTCCTATATATTGAAATATAGAAAGCTTTAGTTCATGTCATGGAAACTTAATATTAATAATAATCACAATGAATCTACTACGAGGCACAAAGAAGATTTTGAACCACAGGTAGAAAGAAATACAAAGCCTCAAAGATAACTCATGTATTTTGTCTCAGTCCATAACAGCTAATTGTCTGCATCATTTCCATGACAAACTTCTCACAGGAAAGACAAGATAAAGTTTGTGCAACTGGTTAGAACTCATGTTGAATAGCATAACTGGTAACTTCCGAGGCTTGCACAAAGGAACAAACTTGGCACCAATGGCCAAGGCAATTGCAGGACCAAACAGAAATCCTCTGGCCTCAACTACAACACTGCAATTTGATTTTTTAGCAGTCATATCACATAATGCAAATTTTTGTTTCTCCCAATCATGGTAAAATACGGATAACAAAAGTACAATTTCATGAGTCAAATGAATCTATACAATGATCAAAAAGAGAAGCTGGAAACATAAGCTTATATAGTCACATACAGTTGCATGAGAAATAAAAATGCTTATATAGTCTCTACTTGGTGAAGTTACAACATTTAGCAATGATATTTTACCACTCATCTTCCCACCTATAACTAACATCAAATGATTCAATTTCATAGTTGCTGGCAGATGACCTCTATCTCAAACATAAACTCTTTAGCCAATAGTTTATTATCAATGTGGTTAACAAAATCGCAGAAACAGAAAAATTAATCCCAGTGAACTTATTGTCAACAATATAAAAAACGAAAAATCTCATCACATTCATACCCACTAGCATTTAACTAACGCATTTCAACTTTATCATCACAAAACTAGTAGAAAATCACAACTTGACATATATTAATTCTGCTACTATGAATTTGAACAATAGAAAGTGCAATGAAGATAGAATACCAGCTACAACAGAGATGCCCATATCTTTACAACGATCAATGAAGATATCCACGGCATCCTTAAAAGCCTTGTGATCAAGCAACAGCGTAGTTATGTCTCGAAACATAATTCCTAAAACAAAGCCCAGAAAAAAGAAACATTTTTTTTCAAAAGCCTTGCTTCTAGGGAACAACAAAAAGACTTCCAAACATCAAACACCAAACATGCAAATGGCAACACAGGTAAATTTCAAGACAAACATATAAAAAGCAACTGGTTTTGGAAAGTGAGGAACCACTCTAATGGAGTCCGATATGGCCTTCAATCTTGGGTATCCCTCCAAACCATTCTCACTTGCAGCAATCATTTCTTCTTTCTCTGTTGCTTCAATCTGCAGAATTTCTTAGGTTTTTTCCCTCGCACAATCAGCTCTCTTCTGTTTTACTTAAAGATTGAGGCAAAAGACAGGGCGACACCCAAGTAACATAAATACGGCGAACTCTTACCTTGGTTGGCAAGAGCAAGAATACCGTTAAAAGCCTTTGCTCATTAAAATTGTCGTTTACCAGAGGAGGATAAAACTTCTTATATTAATATAATGCTAGCAAAGTAGAAAAACATTCCTCGAAACACTCGTGCTTCGTATGATTAGGAGGCCCCACGAAAGCAACGTACGGGTCACTGTTCACGTGCTCGCGTGTGCACTGGAATAGATAGAGCATAGCATGATCATCCGATAATCGGCTTTTAATTCACAATCCAATGATGATTCCCGAACATCATCTGACGGTAAAGATTTTCTGAAACGTATTAAACCTGCAATCACCTCCGTCGATACCATGTAAGATCACAAAAGATTTGGTTCTGTTGGCAGCAACTTAGGTCAATAAGAAATGTTATGACGTGGCATCTCTTGGTTTGGGATCTCTTTTTAACACTTTTAATACTTTCCAACCTTTTTATCAAATCTCAATTGTTGAGCCTTTTGATTGAGGGGTCCACAATGATTGGATGACACTTACTGCTTGCAATAGTCTGCATCCCCTCAAAACGTCTACGTTTCGATAAAATTTACAATTTAAAATTTTTTAATCCTATAACAAATTCCATTATCCGTGTTTTTTTTTTTTTAAAAAAGGGCAAAAACTGACACTTGATAATTTTGAAGCTCCAATTTTAGTTAACTTGGGTATTCTTGTATAGATATGATATATGTCTTTTACAATTAAAAATATAAATGAGATTAAAAAACACTTTTCTAACATATAAGTTTTACATATAAAATTAAAAATATTTTAATAATTATAATTACAATATTAAACATATTATATTAAAATGTTTTAGATTCTTCCATGATAGATTATAAATTAAAAAATTGTGACGTAAATAGTAATTATAATTATTATAATAGATATTTTCATATATGTCTTTTAAAATTTGTAAAAATTATATTTAAATAAAATATTTGTAAAAGTTTACAAGATTTTCTTCTACTACAGTGAACTTGGTTGTTTGACTGTACATTGACCAATCAGAAAGACTAAAAATTGTAAAATACTCTTAACATAAAAAAAAAGTTTTAATTATTAAATATTTACTTACTTTTATTTTTAATTTCATTTATAATAATAATAATAATAATAATAATAATGATAATAATAATAAAACTCCATAATTACCCAACATTATATTTTCTCTCTTTTTTTATCTAAAATTTTAAAATTAAAAATTTTAATTTATTAGATAATTCATGAAAATCAAAATTTAAAAAAAAAAAATCCTGCAGATAAACATAAGAAAGGATTAGGTCACGAGAGGAAAAAATAGAAAACGTGCAACAATGTGGCCACACACAATTGTGTTCGAGATGGAGAGTTTGGCGGCATGCGAAACCAGCCAACCGCAACAACCATCAACCAAACAGGCAGAACCCAACGGGCACCCTGTCAATGATGCCAAAAAGCGATTGCCTTTGACCAAGATCGAGCTATGGAAGAATGGGTAGAGCTACGGCAGGAACGGGGACAGGTCACAATCCCCGGCCCGACCCGTTTCTCCACTGCAAAGTAGAGCTACAAATAGTAATATAATTTCATTAAATATTAATGACAAATAATATTTCTCATTTTAGTTAAACAACAAAAAATTACAAAAATAGATATTATAAAAATTATATAATTTTTTAATATAATCAATTAACTCCTTCGTATAATCATATTATTTAAAAATTTTCAATGTAATTGATTTTAAAATTTTTAATTCATTTTCTTAATAAAACATTTACAAAAATAATCAAAAACTAACATAATTAAATAATTTTTAATAATGAGATTTAGAACAATAATATGGTAAATTAAAAATAATTAATTGATGTCAAACAAAATAATCAATTTGTTAATAAATTAATTTGTTTTAATATAAAATATTATAAGCTTAAGAAAACAAATAAATTTAAAAGATTTTTCTCTTCAGATTTTATTTTGTATTGACCAAATAAAATATTTTTGTGCAAAATTATCAAAAATTAAAAAAAAAAACACTCTAAGATTGATTTAATACATTTTCTAATTTTATTAATTCAATTAAATAATTTAATACTAAGTTACTTTTTTTTTCTGTTTATATAGATTGATAAAAATATTATAGTAAATGTATCAATCGAATTTTGATATTTTATTCTAACCAATTTTTATTAGTTAAAGTATTTTATATAAATTGCTTTAATTAAATTGATTATAGTTATCATTTATCTTGTATTTTTAATAATTAATTTAGGAAAAAGACAAACAATTATTTTTATTATATTATTTTGATAATATTTAAAATGGTGATTTCATATATAAATAATTAATTTAAAATATTATTAAAAAGATAAAAGAATGATTTGTGTTATGATATTTGATAAAAGACTAAAAATTGATAATTGTAAGAGATAATTTTGTTAAACACTTTAAATATATAATTAAGTCAATCAATTTAATACTTCAAATATGTTTTGGTGATACTTGAGATTTTTATTAATACAATATTTTAAAAATTTTTATTATATATATATGTGAGAAATAATTTTTTAATTAAAATAATTCAGATTTAATATTTATAATTACTCATATATAATCTAAATTATTGACTTAATGTTAAATTGTAACAATTATCTAAAAAATTAATTACATTGTTTTAAATAGAAAATAATATGTTCAAGCAACAAGGATGGCATGGTCGAGCAGAGTTATGGGCACGCCCTGTCACGTGCTGGAAATTTGATAAATTCCAACTCCGTGCATCACTTAAAACATATATTATGCAAGTAAGCCTTTAAAAACACAAGATCAATTTGTGTTTAGTGTATGTTCAATATGATCATGAGATGTGTCAATTTAGTGCTTAAAATGAAAGCAAAAATAGTCAAGAGAGATAGACAAAAGACGCTACAAAATTGGGAGAAATGTGGATTCTTCTTCTTTCATTCACAAACAATTACATATATACATTTTCAAGTGAAGGGTCATGATTTAATTACATAAGAGCACTATCAATAGTCAAGATTAATTTCATGTACAAACATTTACATAAATATACAAATATCTTACCTTCTATCGCTCATTCTAATTTTGGGCGTATTGGGTTACAATACTAAGTAAGCCATATTGGGTTACTTGCTGCCCCTCATGTTGTGCACATCTTGCCTCTCTTGTATTAGGTGTGGTAGCAAACCAAGCATGCTTTCGACACGGTCCGCTCAGCCTCGTGCACCTTCCATCTCACTTATTCCGCCCTCAACTTACTGTTTGCATAGGAATTGTTCATCCGCAAATTAACTTGCCTACATGCTTCAGCATTTGGGTGAGGAACTTGCGCACTCTAATTCTGTGAATTATGCTCTCTCATGCTCTTACCCTTTTGGAGGTTTCGCTTCTCTTGTAGTGGCACGTGAGAGCCCACGCCATGATTGTTGCAATCCTGTAACTGCAATTGATGCAACTTCTTGCATCTTTGGGCAGCAAGCATGGAGCGGGGGTGCCATGCTTGCTATGTTGGATGTAATTTTTGCATGATTTTGTATTGGCTTAATGGCATATTTCATAGTAATCCCTAATAATTACATGTCAAATTACTATAATTAGAAAGAAATATATCCATGGTTCGTTGCACTTCATATATATATATATATTTATATTTATACATACATACATACATATATAACATATATTTTATATTAAAATAATAATTCGAAATAATATTTTTAGTAATATAAATTCAATATGTATTTTATTTAAATATCTTTTATTTTCATATTATGTTAATAGAATATGAGTGGTGTATTGTAGTGGTAAGTTGTATATCAACTTTTGATTAAGTTTTGGGTTCAATTTCTCATATTTGCAATAATTTTACTTTATTTTTTAGTCAAATAGGGGTCAAACTTAGGGTCAGGGGCTCGCGGAGATCTCTAGTCTACATCAAGAACATAACCCGTTTCCAAATTGGCTAAATCGAGGATGGACAAGAAATGGGAATGGTTTAGCTTAGGACGGGGTCAGGGATAGGGATCCCCAACCTGCCCCTGACTTGTTGCCAATTTTAGTAACAATTAATAGGGAAGAAACTTGTAAATTTTTATGAATATTCTACTTAACTCTGATTTTTTTAAAGTTTAAAAGAGATATGAGAAAATACCCTAATTTAAAATTCAAAAATTAACTGACATCAAAACCCAGAGTTTAATACTTGACCTATAAATACTTGTCATTTATTGGCCCTCAAAAGACGAACCATTGATGATGAAATAAAGAATCGAGAGAAGTTAGCGATGCAAATTTAGAAACTCAGCAAACTGTGAATTAATGGGAATATGGTCAATATTCCTTCCTTATTTGGCCAATTTTTCATTACCTCTCTATTATTTTAAAAAAAATCTCAAAATCTCCTTGGCATTATTTTCATTAGTGAAAAAAGTTAGTTTTTTTGCGTAATTATCCATTTACCCTTCTGATTATATTAGAAGTCTACAAAAGTTATTTAATTGCGTTGGCAGACAATATTTTGGAATGAGAAGAAGCCAAAATACTTTAACACCCTCCAATAAATAAGTAAAATTACTTTAACACCTTTAATTATTTTAAAATTCCTTGAAATGATTTGGTATTACTTAAAAATATATGTACATACATAATGCCCTTCAATTTAAATTTAAAAAATTATAGTAGTAAAAACTTAAAGTTTAATTTTGTATTAATATTATTTTCTTTTATAATTTATAATAATAAATATAATATGTTAATAATAATAAAAGATAATTTAATTTATTTTCTTTTATCAATAAGAAATATAATATGTTAATAATAGTAAAATATAATTTAATATATTATTTTCTTTTATAAATAATAAATGTAGTATGTTAATAATAATATATATTATTTTCTTTTATTATTTATAATATGTTAATAATAATAAAATATAATTTAATAAATACTTTTTTATTTATAATAAATATAATATGTTAATAATATAGAATATAATTTAATATACTATTTTCTTTTATAAATAATAAATGTAATATGTTAATAATAATAAGATATAATTTAACATATTATTTTCTTTTATAGATAATAATATAATATGTTAATAACAATAAAATATAATTTAATATATTATTTTCTTTTATAAATAATACATATAATTTGTTAATAACAATAAAATATAATTTAATATATTATTTTCTTTTATAAATAATACATATAATTTGTTAATAACAATAAAATATAATTTAATATATTATTTTCTTTTATAAATAATAAATATATTAATAAAAAATATTATAATATATTTATAAAAATTATATTTTATTACACATAAAAGAAAATATATAATTACTAAATTATATTTTATTATTATTAACATATTATATTTATTATTATAGATTATAAAAGAAAGTAATATTAGTAAAAATGAAACTTTAAATATTTTATTAGTATTTTATTAATATAATTTTTTAATTTTAAATTGAAGCATTTAATAATCACTGTATTGCGTTTGATTTTATTCACTAACGCAAGCACTTTGAGTAAATTACTATATTATCTTCAGCCCACTAACTTTTTCACTAACAAAAGTAACATCAAGGGGATCTTGAAGCATTTTGAAATAATAGGGAAATAATAGAAAATTGACTAAACAAAGAAGGGGTATCAAGCATATTCCCTTAAATTTCAATAGCAGTTAATCGCTATTGAAACTGGGAATGTTGGAGCTGTTTGTCTCCTTAAATCGAGGAACTGATATCCGTAAGCTTAAAACAATTTACAATAAAGCCATCAAACTAAATAGGAGGCCTGACTTCCTGACAACCAATTTAGGCCAAAACAATATGGAAGGTTGATTTGCTTTGGGGTAAGTAGCTTTAACCCAATTTAGATGACGTTTATGGAAGGCCAACGTCCAAATAAGTGAGGTTGTGTTTCCCAATAATCCCTAAGAACAAAGATGAGGATCGCACACTCAAGTCCACATTATTATCGGCTAGTCAAATAGGGAATCAAAATTAAAGGCTTTATATAAGCGGAAACCATTATAAAGCCACAGCCCAAACCAAATAGCCCGCTTTAAATAAAATAAAATCAGATAAGCCTGAGCCAAACAAGGCCAAGTAAACACCTAACAATCGTAATGTTATTAAAATTCAAGAAACCTAATTAGAATAGAATTAAAGTTCACACTAGCGATAGAGATAGGATACAATAAGGGACAAGAAATAAGACAAGAAGGGTATTTTTGGGTACTTTTCTACAATTTAAACAAATTCACTAGTTGGTAATCGACCGGCAAATCTAATATTGATTTGTCAACCCTACAAAATTTCAAGATCAAGAGGTTTCTATTTTGGAGGCAACCTTTTCAACTTTTCACCTTCTTTACATTTTGCACAACTCTCTCTATATGCTTTGCTTTCTAATGAATTATAGTACATTATCACCCCTCTTAGTGAGAGTCCTTTGGCCCCCACGTGACCATTTACTGTGGCACGGTGGAAATATTCATGTGATCATATATTGTGGCACATGTGAAAATGCCCATGTGACCATATACTGTAGTACATGAAGAAATACCTATGTGATCATATACCATGGTATATGTGGAAAATGCAACCATATATCATAGTGTGTAAGATAAACGTGGTTATATATCATAGCACATAGAAGAAGGTTTAAAAAGTGCCTTCAATTTTCCATTTGCACCTAGAAATGTCTGAACTTACCTTGGATAATTTATTATTGAGTGCCTAACTTTCTTAAGTAAGGGAGTAGTGATGCCCAGACGCCCAAGGCTGCTAAAGCCCACCTCTATGCGCCATTATAGTACCTATTGGGCCATGTTTTACACTAAAAATATCTCATAAGAAACCATTCACAAGATAGCAAACAGCTCCTGATTAAGGCACAAACATGCTACCAGCAAGATCAGCAGGTAGTAGGATCCTCTCAGACATTGTATAAATACTGTGTAGAGCCCGAGTAAGGACCGCTCAGAGCCCAGGTAGGAACCGCACACCAGTTGGGACAAATAAGGATGTGCCACCTATCCGCTAAGGGATAATGCAATCCCCACAACCAACAAGAGGCTGACATATAGGTTTTGGACTTAGATATAGTTTGACCCACTTATCATAGTTTGCCACATATCATATAGACAAGGGACAGCTAAGAACCAATGCTATGAGGACTCGTGTAAAGATAAAGGCCAAGGTTAAGGCAACACTCTCCATCCAATCAAATTTAAGTATTTCTATTTGACATAAAAACATATTTTTCTAGTTTTGATAAGGGACGACTCATTTACTATATTCCTAGGAAAGAAGGGTTATCTTCCCTAAAAGGATCTTTTTCTCTTTCCTTTCATTTGTCCCACATGTCCACCATGAAAACCTCTATGAATGCACAATAAATGCACTATAGATAGCCCTGTTCATCCTTTTTATACTCTACTCTGTTGACCTTTTACCTTATGTTGACCATTTCTTGGGTTTTCTTTCACCATCTTAGCATTTTTTACATTTTTCCTTACTTTTAGAGGGAGATACCTATGCCCTCACATTTTCCTCTTCAATTAAATGCTAACTTAAGCATCAAAGAGGGATTGCCAAAATGGCAACTTTTGTCTGATTTTTTTATTTGTTTTACAGGGATTTCACAGACTAGCTCGGTAATATTTTGGGGTTGAGAGAGTTCGGGGCAAAAGGAGGTGAGCGGAGTGGTTGTATGAGAAATGAATAGTATACATTTCGCCATTCTCAAGGTTCCCTGAGATTCCGTGGGTTGTTGAAAAGATAACTTGAATTGGGAGTTTGTCAGAAGTAAAATGAGTTAAACGAGGAAGTTGCATGTGTAGAGTGGAACATTTGTATTTTGACATTCTTGGTAGTTCTAGGAGGTTCCACACTTTGACATAGCTTCAGATTGCATTTCCTATTTGGGGCAAGGGGCAGCACTTAGTTCAAGCCATTTGAACACCTTAGGTGCACCCATTTTCACCTTGAAAGCCAGTGCGAGGCTTGTAAAAGTCGTGCATCAATAAATAGGATCTTGATAGTAACATTATCAATGAATTTAGAATTGCCTACAATGGTATAAGAGATTACATGTACGAAGAGATACTCGTGTTTGGTACTGTTCAATTGGTTGCAACAATTCGATCTGTAGAGAATTCCTATGACTTACTTTTGGAGGGGAGATGCCTTGCAAACGATGCAGAATTGTTTAAGGGATTCACAGATTGGAATGAGTTTCCAAATTTTGGGTTTATTGGAGGCATGTTAGCATCAACAGATTCTAGCTATTTTAGCACAGTTCTAGTGATGCAACAACAAACGTTAGTAGATGATTGTGAACAATCTTTGACCTCAAGTATCAGCTCGTAAAGTCTCCAACTGCTGTTAAGACTATTCCAAGTATGGAAATTCATAAAGGGTGATTGTGGTTGTGTGTGTAAAAGCCTATAGAATTGCTTAATTTGAAGTAGGAATTTCCCTTTTTTCTCTTTTAATTCAGTAGGATCTTTACTAGTAGACATTTTGTTGACTTACAATATCATTTACATCTATAAAAGCATTTTATAGAATTAAAAGTTATCAAATATTTGCAAGAATTTAAGGTTGTGTTTGGTTAGAGAAATAGAGAGAAAGAAAATCCTAAAAAGATCCCTCATCTCTTTGTTTGGTTGAACTAAAAATGTAGGAATGAGGATTTCTTATTCCTTCAAATGCATAATTATAATTTCTCTCTTAAGTATGAAGACTTATGATTCCCATACCTTCACACGAGTGTTTTAATTTTCTACTTTATTCTTCTATACTATATCTCATTCTAATTAACTTTAAATAATTTGATAGAATTACTTATTTAAATTTAACTAATTATTTTTAATAAATTATATCCATAATATTTTAATTTATTTATAAACCAATTTATATAATATTGTTTAAAATTTTAAAAAGTTTTAAAAATTGTTTAAAGATAAATTTATAATTATTATAGTAATATCTATTTTAGTTTTTAAATTTAACACCATTTTATTAAAAATTAATTTATAATTATTAGCGTAATATTTATTTTTATTTCTAAATTTAACAACATCTTATTAATAACTATATTTATTATTATTTTTGTCATGATATTTTTTATAATTGTAATTTTTATTATGCGAAATTCATTATTGATGTAATAATATATGCTTTCATTTTTTACAATTTTTTAATGTAAAATGATTATCAAAATAAAAATAAAAAATGAAAATAGTAACCATAATGGTTCTATGTGGGCAAGTTCATCATTTACATATTGTACAATAAATTTACTGTGTAATATTAAGTTGATCATTTTTCATTTTTGGAATTCTCTAAACGATTCTTGTTGACAAAAACTGGTAAAAAAAATAAATTTAAATTAGGTAATTTCTCAGATATTTTCTTGATAGAAATTCCTTTATGCATTTTTGGAATGTGAGGTAGAGAGAGAAAAATATATACTCCACTTTTTTTTTGTCATTTTATTATTGTAATCAAGTAAAACTTGGAAAAATATATTTGAAAAATATGAATTAAACACTAATAGATATGTATAAAATTATAATTTTATTATTTAGAAACATAAGCACTCAAGAATTATATTATTTTAGAAGTATTTGGATTGAAATGTGTAACTTATTTAAAAGAAAATTTTGTAATATTAGATAGATGCGATAATCAAATGTATTTTGTGTTTATTATGCATTTGCATATCATTGGTGCAACCAAGAGTAACATTGTAGAAGTGTAAAATTTCTATTAACTTAATGGAAAAATCCCTCAGGAAGATTTTTTGGTATTTTAGTCAAACGGGAAAATAAGTTGAAACCGAACAGGGTTAACGTCATTATTTGAAACTACGTGATAAAAAAAAATAGAGTTTGCATGTGAGGAGAAATAACAACTTTATGTGTTATTACAATTTTATAGGATATTCTTATTCCCTAACTTTGAAAAAATACTAGATACTCCTAAAATTTTGAATAAATAAAAAGATATATTTAACCTGTTAAAATATTATTAGTTTTGTCTCTTAACTTTGGTAAAATAAGAAAATGAGATATAATGTTTTCATATAACATACAATTGCACCCTCACTATAACTATTGACAATATATTAGTAATATGTTGAAAATAATGGTACTAAATTGTTAATCATAAGTAACATATATTTGATTATATTATTTTATTTACGTTTACGAACTATAATGATGATATGTTAACTATTTAAACTGACTAATAAAATCTGTTGGGTTTCTTCATATTTTCTCAAAACACATGTATTTAACACACCAAGAATATTTGTTGCTTTTCAAAAATTAGGAGTATGTCACAATATATATATATATATATATATTTTTTGTTCTTTAAAGAAGATATCAAACCCAAACAATTTAGTTCCAAGTTATATATATAAAGAAAGACCCAGATAAATACTACAAATATGTCTAAACTATGCTAATATATTTTAGACGTATTTTCAAAAGCCCTATATTAACATCTGCAAACTCAAAACCAACAACAACAGTTATCAAAGTTGAATGCATTCACTGGTTTAAGACCAACCAGAACAGTCAACAGCTAAACAGATTGCTTCAAAGCAGGAAAATAAGTTGCTAAAACCTAATTAAATTAACTTATTGAGAAAGAAAAACATATAACTAGATACGAAAATCAAAGTACCGTAAATACTTAGGGAGAGGTCAGATTGGCCAATCTCTTTGCCACTACTTCTTCATTCTTCCATTGGATAAGGCTGCTTCTGTGGTGTATAAATTTGCTTCCCTCCTTCATGATCATGTTCTTCGTCATTTTCAACTCTCTTTCTCTGATATCGTACAAGTAAGAGTAAACAGATGTATAGTTGTTGTTACGGTGCCTAAAGATCAGTACTTCACCATCTCGCAAGGCTGCAACTGCAAATAAGTTCAGAAAATCTGGCAAACAAGTGGTTTTTGTATTTTTTATCTCCTCTGCCTTTATGCTATGTTTCTTTATCCAAATCTTTCCAGGAAAATCTTCCAAAATCCATATATCAATCTCAGTACTGGAAACATAATACAGCAATGCAAGTTTTCCACCCATTTCCAAGAAGACGAACCTGTGCTTATTTCTCTTGTGATTACCTGGTAAGCAGGTCTTCCTAGGTATCTCATCACTTATATCCATAGATACAATGTACTTCTTTGATTGAACATTCCAATGGAAAACTTTTCCATTTATAGAAACAGGATCACTCCATTTAAATTCACCTAAGCGGAAAGGTCGTTCACGAGATGACGTGAATGGTCCTGGAATCCTCTTCCATGCATTATCATAACCACCTAAAGTGAAAATCTCAAAACCAAAACCATCAGCATACATATGGACTACCTTGTACTCTTTTGAAGATGGATCAAACCCAAGTGCTGCCCCACATTTTTCATGTGGACAGTATGAGGGGCATTGAGGGAGAGTTAGAGAGCTCTTGGTAAGCATATTCACAACACACAGCATCCGACTACGTTTTGGGTTTGGATCATTCACCAAAATAAGACCATTACAACTGGATCCAATGTGATGTCCCATACGAGGAAGAGGGACATCTATCAAGCTCAAGTCAAGCGTATTATCATCCATCTCCAATATCTTCACTTCGTAAGTCAGCTTCTTCTTAATAGTACAAGGGATTAATACCAGCAAATCACATTTGTTTTGCTGAGTATTCTGAGCTATAAATTATACCAGGGTTTGGATGTGTACCTGACCCTATCATGAAGGTATGCAGCTGGAACTCTTGTTAGAACCTGAAACATAATTTCTTCAGAAACATATGGAACGGAACGTTCCATTACATCTTTGTCTTTTTCGACCTTCTTCTTCTTCTTCGTTTTTGGCTTGCTCTTCATGGCAGGAACTTCCTCATCCATGTCTTGCTCTAAAATGTTGAGTTCGAAACTGAAAGATGCAATGGTAACTAGTTATTATAAGAGCTGTAATTCTAAATGGTAATTCCAGTTCGAAATTATAACGATATCATAGCAATAAAGATGAAGATGCATGCTGAGTTATATGATGAAACAGGCAGCATGAAGATCCTTGAGTTGATATTCCCAGATTACCAAAGGACTGAAGTTTTTTATGAGTTAATACATATGCATAGTAATATACCATTAGCACAGAGAACTTAAAACATGATCCCAATGGTTTTAGCTAAACAATCTTCAATCTCTAAAACTTAATTTAACAACGGTGCTTACATTCTAACAAATCAATTTCTCCACCTCTGTACAAAACTAAAAGTGTATTGAGGATCAAGGTACTCTCTAACCTTTGATCACGGTTTGTTGCAAAATAAAATCGCTAGGTATCAAATATTGGCGATAAAATAAAGCTAAAAACGTTAAATGCAAATTATAAAGATGATATTTATTAAGGGATATAACCAAAGAAAAACGAGAAAAATAAATATTAAAGATCATTGAGAAAAGTTTAATCTATTGAATTGTAAAAAAACTCAATAACAGCTACAATTTTATCAACTCTTTTATAAGATTAATCTAAAAATAATCATAATTGCTCAATTTCTGAGGAATTAGTCATAAAATGTGCAAGACTTTAAACGTATATACTAAACCAAAAAAGAAGGAAGAGAGAAAATGACAATTAAATTCAACTTTCATATTAAATCATAAAAATCTTCAAAATTTTGTTAAGACTAGATAAAGATAACGTAACTTAATGAAATTTTGTCCAAAATTTTTTTCAAGTAATTATGAGTCTAGATTGCATTAGTAACTAATTAAACGACAACTAAATAAGACAACAACAAAATATAAAACCTAATTTTTTTTAATTAGAAAAATAACTTTAAATATGATTTTGATCACGTAAATTATGGAATTTAAGCATATTCTATTAAATATTTAATTTTCCTCGCAAAGTTTTAAAATATGATATAATACAACTAATTGTGACATAATTAGAGCAGTTATAAATAATTCAACATCACTTTATAGTAGTGCAGTCATTAGTAGAAGTAGATCGAGCATTTCCAAATGTACCTTTAATGATGAAACGTAAATTGATCTTATTCAAATATTGAAATTAAACAAATCAACATAAAATTTACAATATCAAGATCTATAAAATTCCCTTCACTTGATTATCTATAAGCAATAGATCTATGGAAAATACATATTTTATCTAGGTTTATCTCTCCAAGAAAAAAATAAGAAGTGATATTATTCCAAATTTCCATCACAAATATTTGACAATCATCGATCTACTAATTGGATCAACCTATTAATTTAACATGCATCAAGACTAAGAAATGAATTAAATTATAAAAATCATAAGACCAAATAGAAATCAAGCAGAAAATAAAAAAGAAAGGAAAATATACCAACTGCCGACTCCCTTGGTTTTAGAAGGAAATCTACTGGAATTGCTTCAGACAAGATATTACACAGAGACAAGCCTTTATGTAGGACCTGGATTCTTGTCTTTTCTCTTAAAAAATAGACTTTGTGGCTTAAAAGGAATTCATATTTTTACAATTATCTTTAATGTTATTATAACATCTTTAACCTTATTTTTTTTAATATTAGGTAAATTTAAATAACATTGTTCCTTATTTGCCAAAATTCAAACATAGAAATCTAGGCTTTTACATTATTTTAATCGAAGTTGGATAATCACAAGTTAAAATGGGTAAGTATATCTAACTTAATATTTAGTGTATTAATTACAATATTTAACTTACAATAGTTTTTCTTCTTTTATTTTTTTTTTATGTAGATCTTCCTATAATTAATCATACAAATACAAATAATCATATTGACGGTGACATAAATACAAACTCTATTCATACAAACTTTACATAAAAGTTTTAGTAAAAAAATATTTTTTTTTAAAAATTTTTTTTTTGAAAAAATATAGGACATATAATAATAATGCAACATGAAATAAATTTTTATTAATGAATTTGTGTAGATATTCTTATCATCGTAATATTGTTATATGTAATTAGTTATTCATGCATTAATTTGTAATTGCATATCTGCATATAGCTTTAAAAGGCATAAATTAACAGTAGACAGCCTAATTTGATAATACGCATTATACGGTTTGAAGAGAGGCTCTTAAAATAGTAGTCTCCTTTTCAAAGAAAGGATATAATTAAATTTGAAGATTTTAGTGAAAAAAAAGGAAATAATGGAAATGTTAACAACTGTGTTAATGTTGTTGGTTTATATTAAGTTATTATAAATTAAATTTCAGCATTTGAATGCTTACCGAATTCTAATTAATACTACTGCTTAGCACCCATTCCTTATTGAAACATCAAACAGTTAGTGTTGATATACTTTGCCTCTTACTTAGAATAACAGCGATCACACAATTTCATATATACCATGAGTTTTTGGGATTTCATTATTATGAAAACTTTTCTAATAGAACTCTCAAACCTAAGATCGAATTCTCTCAGATACCATATTAAAGAAAATACAATTATATTGAATCTCTCTTTATTAAACTAAGTACATAGAAGTGCTTTTATATATATTAAAATAATAAAACAGCATAAATTAAGAATCATTAACAAACTAAGGAAAAACTAATTATACCTTAAACTATAAATATACTTCATAAGTCTAATAAAACTAAATAAGTTTAATATCAATTCTAGCACATAATATACAAAATGAAACTCTAAATATTCCATGTATCAAAGAGACATATATTTTTGAAAGATATCAGAGTAAAACAATTTAATTTCAAATTTAAATTTTCTTGAATTTCAGAAGACCATTATCTTATGTATATCATAAGATAGGTTAAGAATATTATTTTCACTTTATATATGTTAGCATATTTTTAAAAAATATTTTTTGTATATTTATTAAACCTTATAAGTGTTGTACAAAGAGACTTTCTTTTTATAGTTTTGTATGAAAATATTTTTCTAAAAGCTCTATATTAACAAGCTGCAAAAGCCAACAATAATTATTAAAGTTGCATGCATTCACTAGCTTAGAACAATTGGAAGAAGCAAAAGTCAACATTTAATCTAAGACCAAGTGTCAAAAAAAATTCCAAAATCCAAAAAGTTGGATCAGACCAAATCAGAACCGATAGGTTCAGTTTGGTTTTAAAAGATATTTGGTCCAATTTGACTTTGATTTTAGAAAAATCCAAAATTTCAAGTCCAGTTTGGTTTCGACCCCAAAAGAATGCACTAGATCGAAAATATTTTTTAATATATTTAATCATCAAAATGAAGTTGTCTTACATACATTTTAGCATTCAAACAATATTATTTTGCGAAGGTTAAAAAAATTATAAGAAACTAAACCTAGAAAATAGACCGAACTAGATCGAAACCAACTGGTTCGATTCGGTTTAGAATATATTTGGTTTGATTTCAATTTAGTTCCAATTTTTGTTCAGTTCAATATGATTTTTAAAAATAAATATCCAAAATTTTTCAGTTTGGTCATATTTTAACAAAACTTGGATTAAACCGAACTATATCCACCTATGATCTAAATATATTATTTTGACAAAAGAAAAAAAAATGCTAAAACATAATTAAATTAATGTAGGGAGGAAGAAAAACGTATAAATAGGACAATCAAATAACTGTAATTACTTAGAGACAGGTTAGCCTAGCCTATCTCTTTGCCACCACTTCTTTGTCATTTGTCAATTAGATTTTACGGTGTATAAATTTGCTTCCCTCCTTGATGATCATGTTCTTCATCTTTTTCAACTATCTTGTCCTGAAATCTAAGCGAACAAATGTATATTTGTTGTTCATGTGCCTAAAGATCAGTATCACTATCTTACAAGGCTACAAGCATAATAATTTTGTAAAATTTGGTAAACAAGAGTTTAGTTTATACTTTATCTCCTCTGCCATTATGCTATGCATCTTGATCCAATTTTGTTCAGGAAAGTCTGTCAAAATCCATACACTTATCTTAGTACTAGAAACATAATACATCAATGCAAGTTTCCACCTATTTCTAAGAACTCGAACATGTGCTTATTTCTTTTGTGATGTCCTGGTAGGAAGGTCTTCCTCGGTATCTCATCACCTATATCAAAAAATACAATGTCCATCTTTGATTCAATGTACCAATGGAAAATTTTTCCATTTATGGACATAGGTTCACTCTAGTGAAATCTATGTGTAAAGAAAGATGGTTCACTAGATGACTTGAATGGTCCTAGAATCCTCTTCCATACATTATCATAACAAACTAAAGTGAAAATTTCAAAACCAAAACCATTAGCATACATAGAACTACGTTGTACTATTTTATAGTTGGGTACACAAATTCTACTCCACATTTTTTGTGCAAACAATATGTGAGGCATTGAGGCAGCGTTAAAGAGTCACCTATGCTTGTCTAAAACATGTCTTGCTTTAAATCTTGAGTTGGAAACTGAAACATGCAATGGTAACTACTTACTACAAGAGTTATAGTAAATCTAAATAGTAATACCAATTAAAAATTATGATGATATCATATATAGCAATTAAGATGAAGATGCATGCCAAACTGTATGATGAAATAGGCAGCGTGAAGATCTTTGAACGGATATTCCCGGATTCCAAAGGTATTTAAAAGTATTTAAGTTTCAAAAAGTTTGGTTGATCAAATCACTTTAAAATCTAAACAAAAGAGAAATAAAGTGTTTCATCAATCCAAAATCAAATTCACTTGACCTAATCTTGAAACCATTCTGTCTTCAAAAATTCACTATTTTGGTCCACAATGAACCAATTCAGTTTGGTCCAATCCAGTCTGGTCAAGTTTGGTCCAACTTGAACCAAATTCAATTATAGTAACTAATTTTGCGAAATCTACAATTTAGTCCTATTTTAAGGACTCTAAATCTTGCAATCTAGTTCATATTTATATGTTTAGAAAACCTTGTAAAATGGTCTCTAGCATTTCTCAAATGAATTTCATTATTTTAATGAGTAAAATTTGATAAATAAAATTTTGTGAAAAAATGTTTATGT
This sequence comes from Azadirachta indica, assembly GCA_022749755.1. NCBI lineage: Eukaryota > Viridiplantae > Streptophyta > Magnoliopsida > Sapindales > Meliaceae > Azadirachta > Azadirachta indica. The sequence goes on from CM040442.1 coordinate 15,434,645, forward strand.
ACGAGGATGTGAGTTCACATTATTGTTATCTACACACACAAACATACAAAAAGAGATGTACAATAAATTGCCAAAGCTTGTGACTTGATTGTTCAACTTTAAATAGTTGTTCAATAAGATTTTCTTTCTCATAAACTTGGCTCTTTTACTTGATCAAATGGTTTATTTTGTTATCATCAAAATAATAGTTTCTGTGATATAAAGTCAATACCATGTATATTTCATTATTGAACAATTACCTATTAATCCCAAAATGGTGTTGTGAAGTTCGGGTTTTTAGTCTTGATTTATAAAAAGTTAAGGCTATAAATTAGCTCCCATAATAAAGGGATTCCAATATTATGATGTCTTGTTCTTAGGCATTTAATTTCCTTTTTAAGTTGAGTATGCTTTAGGAAAATTTGCACTCTGTTTTTTTTTTTTTTTTTTTTGAAGAGGGTTATTTTTCTTCCTTTCTCTATATATTGTATATTATTATTCATTAGTAATAAGAATAATTGCATATTTTTCTTCCTTTCTTCGTCTCCATGACAAATTATGGCATGGCTACTAGAAATCAAACCCCGTCCTCCTCTAATATAACCTCTAGCTCACGTGTTCTTACCATAAGTTCCAATGGTGGATGAGAGTGTAATCATTTTCTCATCACATGACATAAGCTTAATGGAAACAATTATCTCCAATAGTCGCAATAAGTCAATGATGTTCATCTACGAAAAGGGGAATGATGATTTTTTTATCGGTGCCTATGCCTTTCTAAAAACCACAGATCCAAAATTCAGACTATGAAAGTCAAAAAGTAGTGTGGTCATGTCTTGGCTAGTTAATTCTATGAAATTGGAGAAAATTTCTTACTCTACAAGACAGCTAAAGAAATATGGGATGCAACAAGGGAAATATACTCCAGCACTAAAAACACCTCAAAGTTGTTCAGATTGAAAATATTCTCCACGACCTTCATCAAGGAGATCTTTTGGTATCTCAATATTTGAGTACTCTCTTTTGCCATTGGCAGTAATTAGATTTCTTCGAAAAGCGTAATTGGGATTGCTCTAAAGATGAAAAAATTATGGGGAGATCATTGAAAAGAAAAGAATTTTTTAATTTTTAATGGGCCTTAACAAAAATCTAAATGAAGGATACTAGAATCAAAACAATTGCCCAATATCCGAGAAGGTTTCTCTAAAATGTATCATGAAGAAAGTAGAAAAAAAGTGATGCTAGGGTTTCCATCTATTATCTCAATCATAAAAAACTCAGCCCTTGCTATTCGTGAAACATAATGCCATAGTCGCAATAATTGACAAAGGAAAGGCAGACTTCAATGTGATCATTGTCGAAACTAAGGTACACCCAAGACACATGCTAGAAAAAACGTGACAAACTAGCAAATTAAAAGCCTTCAATAATGCCATTCAATGAGGAAAGCCAAGAAAATCATGTTTCCTCTAACAAAAGCACCATTGTAATATAACCAAGTCTCTTTAGCAAAGAGCAACTTGAGGTATTCCAGAAGTTGTTTTCAAAACTATAACAAGCTTTAGCTACTAACACAAATTCGAATCAGGTCTTTAGCACACAAAGGTAATTCTTTAAGTGCTTTTACTATTAATAAAGAAAAAACATGAATTCATAGATTATAGACTCAGAAGCATCTGATCACATGACTGAAGATATCAATTTCTTCTATAATTATAGTCCATGTCATTAAAATCTTATGGTAAAGATAACCGATGGATCTCTCTCCAACAAGTTCTATTAGTGTTGCAATAGATCTTTAGTTCTTCATGTTCTGAAACAGGATTGCAATCTTTTGTCAAGTAGCAAGCTCACTCAAGAATATAATTGTGTTAGTAAATTTTATTCAAATATGTACAAATTTCAAGATTTGGATTTGAGGAAGATGATTGGCAATGCTAAGGTCTGCTTAGGACTGTATTAGTCATATTAGATGAATCTCTTAAAGGACAAACTCACAAAGTAGAAAGTGTAAAGTCCAAAAGTCAATCTTTTTAGAGTCTTGTTTCCATTTGTTAATCCCATAAAGATTGTGAAATCATGATGTGGCACTATTGATTAGGTCATCTAAATTTCTTCTATCTTTAAAAGTTGTTTCCTTCCTTATTCAATAATAAAAATCCATAAAATTCCAATATAAGGTATGTCAATTTGCAAAACATTTTCATAGCTTTTATTTCATCAAACCTTAAAAAGCATCTCATCCCTTTTCTTTGATCTATAGTGACATGTTGGGTCCATTTAGAGTAAAAAAATATTACTAGAGCTAGATGGTTCATATCCCTTATAAATGATCACTCTAGGATTACATAGTTATTTCTTATGAAAAAAAATCGTAAGCCAATCAAAAATTTTCAAAACTTTCGATGCTACGATCTAGACACGATTCCAAGTAAAAATACAAGTGTTAAAAACTTATAATGCGAGAGAATATTTTGGCATCATTTTAGGTGATTATCTCACGACTCAGGGCATTGTTAACAAAAGTTCTTGTGTTGACACACCCCAACAAAATGGGTAGGTAAAAGGAAAAACATACACCTCTTAAAAGTTGCTCGGTCTCTCATATTCACTACACACTAGGTGAGGTTGTTTGAATAGCTACCTATTTAATAAATAGAATGCTTTAATAAGTGCTAAACTTCTAGACACCCTACCAAGTCTTTCTTTAGTCATACCCTATAATCATGTCTAGTCCTCTATTCTCTTTAAAATTTTTGGATGTTATGCTTTTGTCAACATACACCCTCAGCATCAAAGTAAACTTGATCTTAAGGCATTCAAAAGTATCTTTGTTGGGCATTCATCATATAAAAAAGGATATAAAGATTACTTGAGATTACTCTCAAGTTACAAGGAAATTCTATAATTTCGCGGATTCTTGTTCTTTAAACAACAACCATACAACCCCAGATCTGATATGTGGGGGAGACTTTTCCACAAGAATACTAGCTTTAAGACATTAATATTTCTAAATCATCTCTTTATAGTCATTTTCATATTCAAGATCCCTCAATTAAATCTAGTTATGTGGCTGAAAATTGTCAAAATCTCAAACTCTTCCATAAATTATTCCTACACAATCTATAGATCCTAGTAAGTTACATGTCTATATTAGGAGAAACAATACTCAAGAAAGAAGAGAACAACAGCCACCTGAGTATAACTATGAATTCAAACTAACTCCTAAATCCAATCTGATTCCAAAATCACATGAAAGTTCACCAGTAACTGCAGCTTCAAGTCTTCTCTTATTGAAGTGCCTAATGATGATCTTCATAGTCGATTGCCTTATGAAAAGGTGTTAGGTTTTGAACTTCTCATTGCATCCTTAATCTTGCTTCACGTAATGCATTGTCACCTAGTTACTAGCCATTTGTCAGCAATCTTGACAAAGTACAAGTTCCAAATTCTATACATGAAGCACTTGCTGTATTAAAAAAAACAACTATTTTCGATGAAATTCAAATGTTAGAACAAAATGGGACTTGGGAAATAACTGATCTGTCACTAAAAAATACTAGATATGATTTAATTGTATCTTCACGGTCAAACACAATGCATATGAAAGTGTAAACAAATTCAATGCCCGATTAGTGGCAAAAGAGTTCATTCAATCTTAGGGAATTGACTACTAGGAAACCTTCACTCCTGTAACCAAACTTAATGTAGTTTGTATATTGTTGTCATTAGCCTCTAACCTAGACTAGCCTTTATACCAACTAGATGTAAAGAATGCATTCCTCAATAGAGATCTAGAGAAAGAGGTTGACATAGAGATTCCCTCTAGTTTTGCAACACAAAGTAGTTCAAGCAAGGTATGTAAGCTTAGAAAATCATTATATGGCTTTAAATAATCTCCAAGGGCTTGGTTTGACATATTTACTAAAGCAATAAAAAGATTTGGGTACACTCAATGTCAGACAGATCATATAATGTTTATCAAGCAATCTTCTATGAAAGAAAAACAATACTTACTATATGTAATTAACATTATCTTGACAAGAGATCATAAAGAAGAGATACTTAAGTTTAAAATATTCGTAGCCAAAGAATTTGAAATCAAAGACCTTAGCAATCTCAGGTACTTTCTCAGTATAAAAGTGGCACGATTGAAGAAAGGCATCATAATTTATCAGCAAAAATACATACTAGATATCAATTAAATCCATCTATTAAACTCGAAGCAAAAGATGATAGTGCCTCCGTGGATAAAGGAAGATACCAAAGACTAGTTGGGAAACTTATTTACCTTTCCCACACTAGATCAGATATCAATATTTCAATTACTGAATACCCCAACTGAGGAGAACATGGAGGCTATTTCTAGAATTCTAAGGTATCTAAAATTGACTCTTAACAAAGGATTGTTTTAAAGAAGACTTCAAGCAAAGAGATTGAAATCTTCACTGATGCAGATTGGTCCGGGTATGTGACTGACTGTCGATCAACTTTGACATATTGCACTTATGTCTGGGGAAATTTTGTCATGTAGAAAAGTAAAAAATAATATGTTGTGTCTCAAAGGAGCATAAAAGCAGAGTTTAGAGCTTTGGCACATGACATTTATGAAGGAATATTACTACAAAAGGCTCTAGAAGAACTAAGTATTCTAGTTACAAAGCCTATCAAGATGTATTGTAACAATCAATCTATCATAAGCACAGCAAAAAATTCGATTCACCATGATAGGATAAAATATCTAGAGATCGATCAGCACTTTGTTAAAGAGAAAATAAAGTCTGGGATAATATCTCTTCTTTACACTTCAACATGTCAATAAATTTTAGATATTCTTACTAAGGCGGTACCAAGAAAAACATTTTAAGAGCTCAATTTCACGCTAGGCTTAATCAACATTTTCATCCCAACTTGAAGGGGAGCATGGAATTCTAAGTTTCAATCTTAATTTACAAAAAGTTAAGGGTGTAAATTAGTTCGCATGATAAAGGGATTCTGATTTTATGATTCCTTATTAGCTAAATGTAGTTTCCTTTACTAGCTAAGTGTGCTTTACAGAAATTCATTTTCTATTTTTGGTTTTAAGAAGAGGTGTTTTTTTTCTTTTCTCTATATATTGTATATTATTATTCATTAGTAATAAAAATAACTATGTATCCTTCAGTTGTTTAATTGACAAGCTTCAATCTCTAATACTTAATTGAATAATATCACTTTCTAACAAAATTAATTTCCATACTAACTTAGAAATGTGTTTGTGATTGAGGCATCCTAACTTCTAATTATAGCTTCTTATGAAATGAAATTAAATGTCAAGTTAAGATGAATATTTTTCAAGCACATTATGACCAAGTGAAAAATCTGAAAAATAGAGATAAAAACCTTAGACAAAAGTTATTTCTATTAAATAATTACTATCATTATCACCTTTTTTACAAGGGTTGATCCAAAAGTAACATGAGCTATTAAGTCCCATAATAATTAGTTCAACCTTCCTACTAAATCATAAAACTCTTATAAATTTCTTTCATTTTCAATGAAACATGGTTGTTTGGAATGGGATGGCAAAGCAAAGTTCAAAATCAATTTTTATTTTCGAAAACAAACAAAATTACAAATTACATTTAAAAATTTTTATTAGTCCTAGACAATAGACATAACAAAACAAACAAATGTTACAATTTACAAAACTTGCATATGTATCTCTTGTTGACCCTTATTTTAATCTCTTACTCTTTGATTCTTTCTATTTCTCTTTCTCTATTACAAAATACAAATAAAGCAAACCCTAATATTTCTGTCACCCAATCATCTAGCCACCACAAGCCAGAATAACTGTCTCCACTCTATTTCGATTTCTCTTCAGATTCGTCCTTTGGACCATCTTTACTCTCCATCCAAATCATGCCATCCAGTCACCAAAACTGCCATCAACATCTAATATCCATCACGTTGTCCAGTTCTGCCACAATCCAACCATTACATTCACCATCCATGCTATCATACATCTAGCCAACTCTGTCACACTGCCATCCAGCCACCAAATTGCTTCGTTGTCTTCTTTGCTATAAGAATCAATTTGCTGCATTGGTTTGATTCGAACAATATAAATTAGTGCCTAATTGAATTGTGGATTTGCTGGATTTGGATTTGTGGACTTGCATGCTAGAGTTAGATTTACAGTATTTGAATTTTTTAATTGTTACATTCTAATTTCTGGATTCTCTTGTTGGATTTGCTACACTGGTTTGATTCGAACATTATTAACTAGTGTCTAGTTTAATTTGTGAATTTGTTAGATCTCAATTTATGGAATTGTATGCTGGATTTGGATTTACAATATTTAAATTTTTTTAATTGTTGCATATTGAATTTGTGAACTTTTTGGTTCGATTTGATGAACTGGTTTGATTAGAATAATAGTATTTACTTGAATTTAAGAATTTTCTGTATTTGGATTTTCTAAATTATTTTTCTCCAACAATCTCAATTGAACAAGATTTGGGTGGATCCAACTCTTTTTTTTTTTTAATCAAGTATTTCTAGTCCAAGGGTAACCAAAAACATTAGCTATTTGGGATTTTTCTTTTTTTTTTTTTTTTATATTAGAGCCTTGACCTAATATATCTACACAAATTGAAAATAAAGTTGTTTTTGTAAGTCATGCAAAAAAAGAAAACCCTAAATGCTTCAATTTCAAATGGAACTAGACATTTAATACGACACATTGAAGAATGTCGTAAAAGACATGTTCCCCTATTGATTATACTAAGTCTTAACTTGCACCAAATATTTTTAGGGACGCTATCAGTTGTTTCAGGTACTCACAACAAAATATGAGAGAAGAGATGGCAAAATGGATTGCATCAAATAAATTTCCTTTCACTCAGGTAAAAGTTAAAAAATTGAAAAAATTCATAAGAAGGTATGTTCAACTTTCTTTTAAATTAGTTCTTAAAAATACATGTAAGATTGATTATATTAAATTACTTCAAAAAATCAAAAATAATTTGATTGCAATTTTTCATTTCTTTTAAAGGTGTTATTTCTGTTACTTCTAATTGTTAGACTAAATCTAATCGTTTAGGTCATATCTATGTTACTTCCAATAATTTGATAATTGGAAGTTGTAGAAAAGAATTATGTTTTTTATTTATTAGCATTTTCTCATAATGCTTTTGTCATTTTAATGCAATAATGATGTTTTTAGAGAATATGAAATACAAGATAATGGTTTTAGCATTACCTTTCATACTGTGTTTGCAAATACTACTGCCATTGAAATGTACTAATAATATAACAATTGGACGTGGTCTTGGCATACAGTTTTTCCATTTGAGATGTGTTTGTCATATTATTAATTTGATTGTGCAAGACGGTTTAAGTTTAGTCAATATTCATATAAAAAAGATTAAAGATGTAATACAATACATTTTATCATATGGTTTTAGAAGACAATACTTTAATGCTACTTTACTACATTATGGATTACACCTTACGCAACTTATGCTTGAGGTGAAAACTCGTTGAATTGTACTTATTTGATGTTGAAATCTTGTATTAATTATAATTATGCAGTTACTAATTTTTTATAATCAAAACTTGATAATATTGTTATCTCTTCTAGTAATTGGAATGTGGCATTTACTTTTAGGAATTTTCTTAAACATTTTATAATGTTACACTATCATATTCATGTGTTTATTTTCCTACTACATGTTGCATTTTTAATCATATATAGGATATTAGCTATGCTTTTGCAGGTTATAGAGATGTTGGTGAGTTTAAAACTGTTTATCCTCTTACAGAAGAGAAATTAAAAAAATATTGGAAGGTTATCCGAAAGTTGTTTATAATATATATACAACAGCAATGGATCTTTAAATAAACCATTTTGGTGCAATTATATTAGTAAACGAAACTATAAAAATTTTGAAAGTTACATTTGATATGGATAACTCATGTTTTGAAAAGTCTTTAAATGATATTTACATTCAATATCAGAATACAGTATGAATAAATACACCAACTTATGAGTATAGTGATGCATGTGTAACTAATACTCCTTTATGAGAAATTTTGATCCCTGTTAATAGAAGAGAAATTGGTTGTAGTTCTGATTGCTCCTTTTCTACTATTACTAGGTCTTAAGAATTAGGGAAATATGTTTCTACTGATTATAGTAAAATATTAAGTCTCGAAGAAAACAAAATTTTGATGTTTTGCAATGGTAGAAAGAAAATGAAAGGGTTTTCCCTATGCTATACATTATGGCTTGTGATCTATTAACTCTTTCGATGCACACTGTAGCATCAAAATATGTATTTAATGCAAGAAGCAAAGCATTGGATGAACTCAAATCAAGATTGTCATAAGTACTGAATGGCTTAATATGCTTGAAAGATTGGGAGGATGCAAAAGAGAAAATTCAAAACTAGGAGGATGAAATAGAAATAGAAAATGATTTTATAAATATTTCAAAATATTCAACTTCAAATTTATGCCAAATGATTGGTCAAACAACAATGGTGATTAAACAATTACACAGAGCATTCAACAAGGATTTGGATGATATTTACGATGACCCAAACAAATGACATTAAATCATGGTCACTGGCAGTTACTAGTGCTTACTAGCAATTGACAGTAACATAAACAAAGATGTAAAGTATTATAATTTATAAGGAATTAACTGATTAAATTAAAAAATTATAAACTTTGTGAAGGACTTAATTCATTAAAATAAAAACAATTAAACTATTATAATCATTTGTCAAATAAAATGGATGCACATGTAATTAACAAAAAAAAATTTTTAATTTTGTTAAGAGGAATGGGTATGAACCAAGGAAAAAGTTTGATCCTCATCCCCAACCCAATTTTAAAACGAGAAAGGGCTTTAATCTCATCTCTAGCCTAGTTCTTGTTTAAGCCTAAAATTTAGCTAGGAGATTAAAGCTAATCCTTACGGGCCCATCCACTATGGTACATAACCATATACCTTTTTTCTATTCTTCATTTCTTGAAAATACTTAAAATGCCCTTCTTTGGTAATGAAAGGACTTCAAGGTTTTTGGCTTTAACTTAGATCTAACAAGTGTCTTGTCCTTGTTCTCTTGTTTTTATGATCTTTCCCTTGCTATCAATCCTTCTCAATGCCTAAGTTCCTCTCTTCTTGTTTTCTTATCAATTATTTGGAGTTCAGAACTGCTTTAACATCTGACATAAAGAGTGAGGTCTAACCATATGCCTCAATCTCAACAAAATAGTCATAAGATTTTAGCAGAGAACTTAACAAGATAACCACCTTGTTCTCATCTTCAATCTTCACTCAATAATTTCAAGGTCAAGACCTACCTTATTAAATAGATAATGTGTTCCTTGATAGGGTCCCTTTAGCCATAGAAAAGTACACAATCTTTTCTTCAAGTATATCCTATTGGCCAAAGATTTTGTCGTGTAAATCACTTCTAAATTGTTCCAAAGCTTAGCTATAATGTTCTCCTTTAAACCTTCCCTTAGAACCTCATTACTTAGACTTAGCATAATTTCAAATTGAGCTTTCCTCATAATCTCTCTCTTCTCTATTTTTGTCAATGTATCAAGCATCTTGTCTTCTCTTTTAAGTGCATTCTCTAACCTTTAACGAACCAAGATTGCCCTCACCTTTAGACACCACAAATTTGTCATTCTTAACATTGAATTTTTCCATATCAAACTTATGCAAAGACATTATTACTGGGAACTTGGCTCTACTACTAATTGTTAACGTAAACCCCACCTAGAAAACAATGTCTTAACACTAATTTGCCTTAATCAAAATTGTCATATGATGAAACCCTGCCAAGATCCAACCAAATATCAAATCAAACTCAAAATACAAAAATAATAAACAAGATCAAAGTAAACAAGATTTTACATGGTCTAGTAAAATTGTCTATGTTCATGGAGCAAACATATTTAAGATCTTTTCATTAGAAATGGATTGTGGAATATTTAGAAGATCATGACTCCCTTCTCTTAAATTACCTCCTATTTTCTCTCTTTTTCTCTCTCTTTCTATTTCTCCATAATGCAAGTTCTCATAATGCCCTTGATTCCTTTACAAAAATACCCTTGAAAACTCCAAAAAAAATCTTAAATTAATGGTTGTTCCCAAGTTCTTTGGTTTCTAGTCATTTATCCTCCTCAACTCACCTAGAGTTCTTGAATCCTTAAGTTCTTAGGTTCTCGAGTTCTTAGACACTATAACCAATCCTTCTCAAGTTAAGATGATAGCTTCTTCTTGACTCGTTGAGTTCTCAAGTCTTTGGGTTCTTGAATTCATGGACACCATATCTAATCATTTTTAAGTCAAGATGACACCTTCACTTTGACTCACTATGTTCTTGGGTTCTTGGGTTTTTAGGTTCATAAATACTATATTTTGTCTTCTTCAAATCAAGATGACAACTCCATCTTGATTTATTGGGCTCTTGGGTTCTCGAGTCTTTAAAATCCAATCAGTATAAATGTCCACCTTAAGTTAGAGACCCTAAATCTTAATTATTAGCCAAACTTAACTCCTGAATTTGAAGCATTTATTATTCACAACTTCTTTGTCACAATGAGCTTGTGACTGCCAATCTCCATGAATGTCTTCTATGTTCATGAATGTCATTAACTTGTGTGGCCGATTCACAATCAAAATATTCATATATAGGGCCTTCATTATAATAAGGCGGAGAGTAATTTTCAAAACATGTTCGACTAGTATTAGGAAATGTTGTTTTTGATGTTGCTAGAAATTGTATCACTAACTTGATTACTTTTGATAGAAGAAGCAAATGAATGTAAATTAGTTGCTTAAATGCTAGCATGCCTGACCAACAATGAAAGTTTTACAAGGCCTCTTTGATCCCAGGTAGTGAACATTAGAGTCAAACCCCCAAAATTGGAAATGTCAATATATATAAAGATAAAAAACCTCGACACTAGAAACTTTGTAATTACTCTCAATAAAATAAGTTAAAATTTTTAACTTAATGCTGAAGTCTACAATCTAAATAAGTTTTTTTTAGTTGTAATGAACTAAAATACTCTTATAAGATTCATTTATTTCCTTATTTATAATATTTTTTTTAATTATTTATATGGATATGATAAGTAAAAATACTAATTTTTAGATATTATATTCAAAATCGATAAATATATTGTTCAAAATTATTTGTATTTATATTTTTAATTTATTCATATTTCAGATCCATTCAAATTTTTAAAAAAAGCCCTAATTCAAAAAAAAAAATATTTTTAAAATATCTTAATAATAAAATTAAATTATATTCAAACTTCAACATGAAAACAAAGGGATGGTAAGGCTTAGAGTCTGTTCGATTTATTTTCTGAATATGTTTCATTATTTTTTAAAGTAGAAAATATAAAGAATTAAGAAAATATGTGTTTGTTTCAAAAATTTTGAAAAGAGTTTTTGAATTGAATTATAATTTTTAGCTCAAAATTTAAAAAAAAAAAAAGTTGTTTTCTTATTTTCTCTTACTTGTACGCTAATTAAATACAAAAAATATTTTCTTATTATCTTAAAATGTATTTCTTAAAATTATAGATTTTAAATTCACAACATTTATATTATTTTTTTAATTTTAAATAATTTTTTCTAATGCTTGTATCATCCTTTTAATTCTAATGTTTACTTATAAAAGAATTTACTTTTTTGTCTTTACTCAGTATGTCTTTCATGTTTATTGTTTGCTTTAATCATAATATCTATTTTTTTCAGTTTTATTGTATAGTGTGGATCTTGAATCTGTACATATTTAGTTATTTAGTTTGTATAGAATTTGCCGCAGCAATTGGATATACTGACTTGAATGTATTTGTATTGATCTAAAATTAATAATTTTTTAAAATTTTTATCAATATTTTTTTAAATTTATCTTTTAAGAAAATAAATCACATTATCATTATATTATTTTAAATTGATGTACTTTAAATATTATTTTGAAGTAATCCATATTAGTAAAAGATTTATATTTAATTATCGATAAAATTTTAATGTAAAAAAGTTATTAAGAATAATTTTAACTGAACACATACACTCATTCTTTTTTTTTTTTTTTCAAAAATCATGTCAAATATGTTTTAAATTTTTTAATTTAAGAAACAGTTTTAAATATTATATCAAACATATTTTTAAATATTAAAAATAGTAAGAATATAATCATATTTTTAATATTTAAATTTTTTAAAAACAGTTTCTTAATCGCAATCTCGTTCTATTTTGTATAAAATTGAATTGTGTTGGGTAAACTTAGATTACGTTGGAGTGTACTCAATAATTTATTTGTGTTTAACTGCATTCAAGGCCGAGGTGGCCTAAGTTTCTAAATGCAAAGCCCAAGTCCGGGAGACCGTTCATTATGTCAGCCTTTTTAAGTAAATTGTTTTCTCTAATAGCAGTAGAATTGTTATAATTAGAATTTTTAATAAAAATATCAATAATTTTTTTAATTAAAATTAAGTAAAATTTGTAGTAAAAATTGTATAATTATCTTAATAAACAAGTTTGTTAGAATTATTTTATGAGAGGATTGGTGTAAAATTTTTGAAGTGAACATAAAGAATTTCAAAAAACGTGTGGCCTTTTTAATATAAAATTCTGATACAATTTGATGTTTTTGAAAATAAAATATATAAAAAATTTTAAAAGAAAAAATATTTTGACCAAATTTATTAAAAAAATAAATATTGGGTAGATTCACTAAAAATTAAAATCAATACAAAACTAGGAAAATGATAAAAGGAATTCTTATTTTTCGCTTAACTATATATAAATTAAATGTAAACTCATCTGTAATTTTAAAATTTTTTTATAACCTATATATAATTTTAATTTGAAAATTTTCAACTATTTTCCTTATAATATTTAGTTATATCACCTCTCCTAAAAAGAAAAAAGAAAAGAAAAGAAAAGAAAAGAGCTTTACCGTGAATTGTTTTTTACCCTTTCAACTCATTATTTAGCTATTTTTCTTATATTTTTAAGATATATTCAAAATATTTTAAAGTTTTATCCATATATTTTAATCAATCTTAATTAATATTATAATTTTTTATCAAAATAAATTATACAAAAATTATCACTAATTAACCTATATACAAAAAATTATTGATGTTATTCTTGAAGTAATAATGATATTATCAAAATTTTTAAGAAATTTTTATAAAGAGTAATCGTCATCAAAAGATAAGATAATTACTAGTTGTGAAGTATAATAATATTATATAATTATTTTTTTTTTTAAAAGTAATTTTCAACCGTTAAAACTTAAAATAGGTTTTAGATATTTGATAACTTTCTTTAAAAGATTGCTTTTATCTAAATTTTTTTTACCTCACAACATATTTTAAAAAGTAGGTCTTTACTTACTTTTCAAATTTTAATTTTTTAAATCTATTTATTCTATACTTGTAATTTTATATATATTTATGCATGAATTATACAAAACTAAAATTGTCTTTAATTAAATTTTAGATTTATTTAAATATTTAAAAAAATATTTGTTTTCTTCTACATATATATAATAATTGAACATGTAACTTTATACCTCAATCACCATTGCTGCACAACTACTATTAAGATTAGCATGATCTTCAATATTTTAATATTTAATTTATATTCTATTTAATCATTTTAATTTATCCTTGTAAACTGTAACTAATCAAAAATAAATTTTATGATATGACTTTAATATGATTTTAATTTATGCTTGGAAAATATTTTATGTATATTAATTTTGACTATATATTGACAAATAAACATTATATTTAATATCAATACATTATATTCAACTTTAATTATATATTTATTTTAGTCATTTATATTATTATAATATTTTAACAATAAAATTTACTGAATCCTTGTAAATTACTTTCTAAAATTGTAACACTTTTAAATATGAAAATTACTAAATATTAAATTAATTCTTTTTAAAATTAATTATTTTTACAATATAGTAAAAATAATTAATTTTAAACTCTAGTAATTTCAAACTGTCCCTTAATATCAATTAATTCAATTAGAAGATAAATATTATTTTGCATTCACATAATTTTATTATAATGAAGTGGAGACAAAATTTTTAATGTATTTAAAATAATAATTTTGAGTAACAAAAGCTATTGATTGATGCTAATATTTAACCCATTAAAATTTAGCTGTGGAGTCCAATGATACTGCCGAGAATTTCGTGTCAACAGATTAAAATATTTTAGATTTAAGAAAAAACAAGTCTAATAAGGCTTTCCTAAGCTCCAGCAAAACAACAAATCAATATATATAGTTTGTTAATATTTGTAAGTAAAAATGTCTATTACCCTACTAAGGTTTGGACTAGTTATCTAATTGCCCCTTAAGGTTTCAAAAATATCTATTACCCCCCTGTTTTCATTTTTTTTTTAACTTTACCCTTACATAACTCAACTTGAACCACTAAATCAAACCAAACCGAAATCAACAAACCGAACTTTTGAGCCACTAAACTGAACCATTCTTTTAATATTTAAATTTATATAATTTCTACATTTTAGTTTAAAATAATTTAGATTTAATATTTAAAATTAAACATTTATAATTTATATCATTAACTAATTGTTAAATAATAACAATTATATGTAAAAGTTAAATATATTTTTGAAATTTTAAATTTTTTTCAAAAAAATAAGTATATTTATAATCAAATTGATATTATAAAATTTAAAAAAAATTAAATAATAATAATTATATGTAAAAAATTATATATATTTTTTAACTTTTAAAATTATTTTTTTTTTAAAAAATAAATTGTTTATAATTAAATTTATTTATTAGAAATAACTCAAATTTAATAATTATAATTATCTTAAATCAATTCAATTATTTAACTTATTTTAAACATAATTTATCGGTTAATTTAGGAATAATTTTAACTTATAATTTAGTTTAAAAAAATTTTTAATAATTTTTTAGAATTTTTTTAATTATAATTTTACAAATTTCTAAATTAAAATTATAATTAAAAAATATAATTATTAAAAAATTATTATTTAGTTATAATAGTCAAAAATAATTATTAGAAAATTATTAAATATATTTATAATTAATTAAAAAAAAACTAATTTCAAAAGTTTCAAAAAAATATATTTAACTTTTATATATAATAATTATTATTTAATTTTTAAATTCTTATAATATAAATTTGATTATAAATATACTTTTTTTAAAATTTTTTTAAAATTTCAACAAATATATTTAACCTTTGTATATAATTATTATTATTTAACAATTAGTTAATAATATAAATTATGTATATTTATTTTAATATTAAATTATTTTAAACTAAAAAAATATAAATTATTACATATATATTTAAATTTTAAAAGTATGGTTCGGTTTGGCGGTTCAAAAATTTTGTTTGCTATTTTCAGTTCCGTTGGTGGTTCAAGTTCGTTTATGAAGGACAAAGTTGAAAGAAAAATGGAGGTAGGAGAGTAATGGACATTTCTAAAATCTTAAGAGGAAATTGAGTAGTTAACTCAAATCTTAAGGAAGTAATTGACATTTTTTCTTTTAATAATTTCCTCTCCATTACATAATAGTCGCAAATGATTCAAGTCCATAGTAAAAAAAGCCGACATAGCACACAAATTATACTTACTATAATTAAAACTCACATTTTATGCACAATATTCAATAAACATCCTGTCTGAGTTCGAGTTCGAAGTATGTTAAGAGTAAAAAATATATCCTTTAGTTTTTGTCCACTTCCCCTACATTTTTCTAAAAAAATACAAATATATTAAAATATTTTCAAGATTAAAAATAATTAATTGTACTTATAATAATAAAAAATAATCAATGACCCGTTAACTTTACATTTTTTTTATACATCATTTATATAACGTGATGTTTAAATATTTTTAATAGTTAAAATAGTATTATCTATATATATATATATTTATTAAATATTAATTATATACGTTCAACATAATTTATAAAATATTGTAAGAATATGTGTACATTTAGAGATTGCTCAGTCGTTTCCATAAAAATAATTTTATAAAAATTAAATTTAGTGATATTTTAATAATTTTAATCCATTACAAAATTCTAAAAAAATTAAAATTTTAGGACAATAAAATTCAGAGTTCAACACAACACAACACTATTAAATAGATTTATAAACTTGATTAGATTGACTTTTTAAAAGTTAGATACAACATAAAGTTCGAATAATCTTAAATTTTATAAATTGGGCTAACACAACATGATACGTGTGTCATCTCTACTAGTATATTATTAAAAGT
>CM040442.1:15451064-15510598 GCA_022749755.1 Azadirachta indica
TTTATAGATCCCATGCCAATTTGATCCATGATTAAATGGAGTTTAATATTTACATATTCCATCCTTTCATGATGTATTGGATTTGTATTGAGGTGAATTAAAATCTAATTATCACAATGCCTGACCACACACTTTTAAGATAAACCTAATTCTCTTTTTAAGCTTTTAGGTGACAATGCTTCCTTTATTGCATCTATTAAATTCAATGCACCTATTCTTCACAAATATCTAATATAGAGAATTAGAAATAAATATTTTTGTTTTCAAATTGTATATTTTAATAATAAAATATTTTAGTCATGGGTATGAAAAGGTGGAAAGGTTTCGCGTATGTAAAATTAGAATAGGCATGTTCCATGCAATTTTATATGGTAGCAAACTTTTTTTTTTTTCCCAATTTTAAAACTAGGCTGCAGAAAAACCTACGGGAAAGAATGCGAAAGGACGTTAGACAAAATTTTGAGTTTGAAATGAATAAAGCTTGACATTACTTTTTATATTTTAATATTTCCTTTTTTTATTTCAATTTTTTAGAATAGGTTTTCGCAATAAAATGACTTTCAAGTAAGGCAAAAGTTCAGCCTTATGTAAGTGTATGTATCTTATTTTTACAGGTGTTTTCCCTACAACATATGTACAATGCATTTTTTAATTAATAAAAAAAAGCCTAAAGGTCAAACAATGTTTCATAGGATAAGGCTACAGTAAAGTGACCATATGATAAAATCTCAGCAAATAATTCGTTTGATTATTTAAAATGCCATCTAACAATTAACATAAAGTGAAGATAATTTACAGATTATGTTGGGGAGTCACTTTTTAAAAATATAACATGTATGGTAGCATGACTCTTTGTATACATTTCAACATGTTCCAAGACAATAGTGTACATTTGATTGAATATTAGGCTAAAGTGATTAAGGAAGGAAGAATCATTAAATCTTGGGCTTTGTCCAAGATTCATGTAGATGAAATGATGAGGAAGGTGAATTGGATCATATGTATATTGCAATGACAATTCTACCTAATTGTGGTTCAAATGTTGGATTGGTGGAAGTGGAAGTAGTAATGATAATTCTTCTTTGTTAGTTGACTCCAATTAGTGGAGATGTAACGCACCAATTAGTTTTTTTCCCACTTGCGATGTTGACGTACCATTGTTGATGTTTTAAGCTCATAATTTGTTTGACATTTTATCCTTAAAAGTAATTCTATCCAAAGTCCAAATTGATTTTATACAATAATTGTAGAGATTTCATCCTATCCTAGTGGATTCATATTGTATGTGGGTTGAAATTTGTTAAATTTTAAATGTTAATTGCAATATTCTTAGAAAAATATATTTTACCAAATTTTAAAAGATTAATAGTGTTTGATTAATTACCTAATATGATGAAAAGTATAATAATAATTTTTAATAAATAGAGACTTTAATAGAAATTTTTTAAACTAATATGACTAATTAGTCTAGTAGGCAAAACCTTAGTCCTTTCTTCTTTTTTCTTTAACCTAAAATATGAATAAATTTAAATGTTTAAATATGAATGATGATATTTTTTTTTATATGAAATTGTTGATATTTTTAATAAATAAATATAAAAATTAATATTTTTAAATTTTTATTCTTACCATTTTAAATCTTAAAATAAATAACAAGAATAATTTCGGCATATTACTCAACTTTAGATAGTATTTCATTGTGATATAATAAGTACTTTGACACTACATTACAGTCTAAAAAGATAATAAATATCTCAACGAGCTACAGATTCATAACGTCCGTCCACCAAAACTTTGCTGAGAGAGCTGAATGACCATTATGTCCTTAATCTTATCATGTAGCATAAAATTACAAAAATACCCTTAATATATTTTGTCATGTAATTCGTTAAGATATTTGTCATCTTTATAGAGTGTAACTTCCTGATACTTGTTATATCACAATGAAATATCACCAAAAGTTGAGCAATGATATGAAATTATCTCAAAAACTAAAATTTTAAAATAGATTAAAAACCTAACCCTAAGTTTCTAATTGGATTTAAAATATAAATTTTTTTTCTCCTTTATGATTCTAGCAATTTCACCACCAGCAGCAATTGTCACCACGTCGCAAACATCACTGGTCACCGGTAATTTTGGAGTGACAAAGAAGATTTAGTTAGAGGAGTAAAGGGAATGAAGTTAATCAGCAATAGGTTCAGTGATGATTTCAAAGGGAGCATAAGGAGTTAAGTAGTAGATGGTTTAGGATTCAAGGGAAAGAGAAGAAGAGAGGAGGAAGAGAATGCCTTGTGAAGGAAAAGTTGGGCTTTTCTTTTGTATACATGGAGAAGGTAAAGTAGATGGGAGTATTTTTCAACTGAGGTAGTAAATAGATTTTAAGATAAACTCAAATTTAGGTTAAAATGGGATAATAACATTTGCGTTCCTAAATTTTTTAATTTGTCTCTTTAAACTTTTTTGGAAAAAATAAAAAAGGATTTTTCTTTTGAAGTTTATCGAAAAGATAATTTTGGTTTCTTACCATTAAATTTGTTTCGATAGATGTCACGTATCTGTAGTTAGTTAACATATTTATTTTGTTTATAAACTTTAGTGTAGCATACAAATATTTATTATATTATAATGAAATATTGCCTAAAGTTAAGTAGCCTAATGAAATTATTCCTTTTTGTTTAATAAGAAGATAATTTTGTCCTCTCACCATTAAATTTTTTTGGACGAACGTCACAAATCTGTAGCACGATGAGATATTTGCCATTTTTCTAGATTATAGTGTAGTGTTAGAATATTTGTTATATCATAATAAGATACAACCTAAAGTTAAGTAGCTAGTTGAAAATATCCTTAAATAATGAGGTATTCAAAATATATATATAAAATATAATCTTTACTCATTTGCAGAAACAAAACTATGTTAATGTTAATTTTATTATAACTTATGATGTTATATGAAAAGTAAATATATATTTTTAATTTTGACAACAATGTTGATAAATCTAAATTATAAGAAAAAAAAATTACAAAATAATAATTATTCTACTTTATAACGATATGCAATTCATCATTAGCAGAAACTTAATACAATCTCGAATGCATTCCAATTCATTTAAACAATCAAAATTAAATTTTTTTTTTTTTTAGAAAAGGCACTGAGAAAATTAAGAACAATACCTTGAACTAAAATGTTGATTAATGAATAAGAGGGAGCAATAGAGAATCCACAAATTTAAAAAAAAAAATTGTGTGCCGGGACAAGAATAAAAGGTGATAGAATTTATATATAGAAAGATATAAATAAATTGAATAAATTGAATTTTTTGTAGAAGAGATTTAATAGAATTTTGCTCTTTTTTACATTTAGTTAAAATTTTCTTTTCCTTTTTTTTTATTATAAAAGTGACTTTTTTTATTTAAAGTATTCTTATTAGGCGCCTATTTGTTTTTAGAACTGAATTTGAATAAAATTATTCAAATATTTAAAAATTATTTGTCTTTTAACTTATGCACGCAAACTGTAAAAATATATTTGAATATAATTAAGTTAAAAATTTTAATTTTAATTTGAATAATAAAATAACTTAATGAATTAAATATTTATTTATCAGTTTATTACTTTATTTTCTTACACTTAAATTTTAAATTTTATAACTAACATTTTTTGCATTACTATTTATTTTCACGTGCTTGTAACAATATCTCAACTTAATTTATCTTTTATTTAATTTATCATTGATTTTCATATTATTTAAATTGATAATTGATAATTTTTCTTTACTCACAATACCAGCAAGATAAAAAAGCCACATATCATATGATACCTTGTAAAAAATTATTCTATTTTTGAATTATTAGGCTAATATAATTAAATTTTTTTAATAAAATATAATTATAAATAGATGTAACACTTAATAAAAGTATATATGTCAAAATATTAGTTTCAAATTTTTTATTTTTATAAAAATAAATAATTTAACATTTATATTCAAACGT
This sequence comes from Azadirachta indica, assembly GCA_022749755.1. NCBI lineage: Eukaryota > Viridiplantae > Streptophyta > Magnoliopsida > Sapindales > Meliaceae > Azadirachta > Azadirachta indica. The sequence continues at coordinate 15,455,061 of CM040442.1, forward strand.
TTAAAAAAATTAATTATATTAAGATTTTATTGAAATTCAAATTTAAGCTATGTTAAGATTGCAGATAGTAAAAATAAATCACAGATGTTAGAAAAATAAACTTAATTAATTACGGAAAATAACTAAAATATAATTTATGAGGCCATACTTTTCTACAAAACGTTTGCATCTTTTTAGAATATAATTAAATTTTAGTAAATGTAGTTCGATTTAGTACAAAACTAATATTGCTTTACACAAGTCCATAAACTTTGTATAGTTGTCAAAAACCTGCCAATGCATGAAAGTATTGTTGCTGTGTAATTAATTGCTAACTTTCGGTGTGAATGTGATAACATTAATTATGAAATAAGAATACATAAGTTAGGACAATGATTTTACTGGAGGCAAATTTTCAGTGGTTCATAAAACCAAATACATGGATTTTCCAAGGGGCTGCAAACATGCAAAGGAATTAAAGTTGCTTCTCTTTGTTTTAGTTTGAAGAGAAAATTTCACTCAACTGGGACCCTTTTGACAACTGCCTCTCTACAATCTCACTTCTTCTCACTGAAATTAATTTTCTTTATCAGTTTGCCAGCCAGTGTTATAGGGAATCAGAAGTACTATACATAAACTCAAGACTTAAGCCATAAATTGTTGAAACAAGCAATCTTGCAATTTGGCCAACAAAGAGCCAATCTTATTCAGTTTTTAGTCATCTTATTGCTCCCAACATAACAGATTGAAGGGTCACATCCTTATTCTCGTACATGTTTAGATTAAAACTAAAGAGGTAAATATATCAAAGATTTTGTCAGAAAAGTCATGGCTATGTTTAAAGTTTCATGCGAGGCAGAAATTGATGATATATATATTACAATATTCAAAAGGGTGCCTCTTCCTTGCAGGAAAAGAAACGGCCGGTAGGACCACCATCGGGCAACAAGGCTAGCCTCACAGGACTTTCAGCACCTTCTTGAACAGTTAATGTGCCAGAATTGAAGTTTATATCAGTTTTGACAAAGCCAGGACACACACAATTCACACACATTTTCGGATACCTCTTGGCCAAAACCCTTGTGTAAGCATTTATAGCAGCTTTTGAGACTTTATAAGCTGACGTGAAACGACACCAGCCCCTATTTGCTGCTTCACCCTCTTCAAAATCTTTCAAATAATCATTCAACACCATTTCTATTCTCTCCTCTGTAAGGCTTTCGACATCTTCTAGTACGTTTCTGGCTTTCTCTGGTAAATCCTGGAACCCAGGTTTTTAACATTATTAGCCTAATGCTTTATATAGTAATATAAATATTTAATCCTTCAGGTATGGAAAATTCAGTACCTTTAAGGCAGAAACATAGGAGGAAAGGTTAACGATCCTTGGCGAATCAGATAACTTGAGGAGAGGAAGAAGTGCTTCACAGGTTTGTTTAGTGCCATAGTAGTTTGTTTTCAGGCATTTTATGGATAACTCATAATCTTGAGTAAAAATTTTGTTCCAGTCAACTTCAGCATCACCCTTAGTCTACACATAGACAACAAAAACACCAAATAGGCCTTATTATTTCTCTATACTACCCTTGCAGTTTGCAGAAAGTGAAGTCTACGTAGATCGTATATGTATTTATGAAAGTCTTACCACGCGATAGCCCGAAGCTTGGAAAGCATCCTTATTAATCTTGACACTTGTAATTCCTGCATTGTTCACCTGCTTGCGCAGTACAGGGTTAACACTGATTATTGCATGTTAAGAAGAAATTAACAAGACAAAATAATGAAGAGAAAGTGATACCAAGATATCAAGCTTTCCGAATTGAGCTTTGATGAATTGAGCAAGAGACAAAATGGTTGGGGGATCAGTCACATCAAGCTTGTGAAAATGGACAAGATGGTGAGAAAGACCAGAAGCTTTAAGTTTTTCAACAGCGTCAAGACCCTTGCTCTCATCTCTAGCAGTTAAAACCACAGTGATTCCTTTTGAAGCTAATTGCCTCACTGTTTCAAACCCAATTCCCTTATTTGAACCTGTAACAACTGCATACCTGAACACAACAGGTAAATACAAATATGGTCAGAAAATTAAGAAGTAGATCAGACAATAAAACATGAAAAGGAAAAAAAAAAGTACTTGTTTGTTGTCATTTTCGCCATTGGAGGAATAGGAAATGGAAATTTTTGCTGTGTGAAAAAATTAAGGGGAGAACTGATCAATGTTTTGTGCAGAGCGTTTACAGCGTTTTATATAATGCCCTTTGTCCTTTTCCCTTATAAAAGTTAAACCATATTCATTTTCCTGTTGGAGTCCATAAGAGTCTGGGGAGTTGGCCGGTGGGTTTGGCACATTAATGTCGTTGAAAGACACAAATATAAATAATAATTTGACAGGGTTTGACTGAAACATATAATAGGTACAATGCGTTGTTATTTTTATATATTTTTTTCAAAATTTATATTTACTTTTTTCAATTTAAAATTTTAAATTTCGTGTAAATTAGTTTACTTTTACGTTGTGAAACAAATAGACATGAAAATACATTCAAGAAGTTAATATTATCATATAAAATACATTCAAGAAGAATATAATATTTATTAATATATAATAAATTTATTTATTTTATAATATATTTTTATTTTTAATATTTTATTTATATTTTAACTATTTACTATTGATGCAGAAAAATATCAACTCTAATGAGGTGAGATACTAAGTGAGCTAGTATCCGAAATAAAGATAAATGCCCAGTCAACAGTTTGAGTTTAGTTTTTCGCAATCGTTCTGACTTCGTTCTAGCTCGAAGGAGTCTTTCTGAGATGATCTTTTACGAGTCTTTGAGCCGCAAGTCAAGCTGTTACAAACTGTTCTCACCACTATCCACGCTGACCTTGGTCTTGTATCGGATAGATCCTCCTACAACAGAAAACATAGCTAGAGGGGGGATGCTAGAGGTTTTCTGGCGAGCCCACTCTGACACTTAAGTTAGTACCTTAAGGGAGTAAATTTAAAACTCGACTTAAGTGGTAAAAAATGGTATATAGAAAGTAAGTTTATAAAGAAAGGAAAAAATCAACCAAAATGCACATAAGATACATGAAAAAGGAGTAAAATAGGGCATTTAAGAAGACAAGAATAGTGAATAAACCTCAAAAGAGCATATACAATGAGTATTTTAAGATTGTTTTGAGAGAAACTTATGAATAAACAAAGTCTTCTTCTTGTTTTCTAGAGTGAAAAGGTATGAAGTAACTTATGTTTTTAGTGAGAGAGAGTAAAAATGAGCCAAAAACTAAGAGAAGGCCCCATTTTACCTTGAGATAAAAGCTTTTATATACTTCACCTTTCTTGGCTTGTAATTGCTTGGAAAGTGTTGCCTTAATTTTCCACGGTTTTGCCTTCCCACGTTTTTAGTATTTGAAACATCATCATAAAACTAAAACTAAAGACACGTGGTGAGTTAGGATTAGTTTTCATAACCTTATCTAATATTACATGCCATGTGGCACGATTTAATTTGAATACGAAATTACCTTATCTCTTAAGTATATATGGCGAAAGCTCATTTTAACCCCTAACCTTATTTCACTAGAGTCCATCTTTATTATGTTCAGCCCTTTGCTCCATTAAGAAAAGGCTAAAAAGAAAGAAAAGAAAGTTAAGCTAAAAGAAGGGCTCTTTTGGAAACCCAAGAGTTATAAGTGGGGGCACATTATCCTTCATTAATGTTTAGAGTTTCAAGGATTGTATATCTTGAAGAAAGAAGAGAAAAATTCAAACTATGAGGGCCACGCTCTGATAAAGCTTTTATGTGCGCCTCTTGTTCATTTCAATCTGAGTTGAAGAAGAACAGACTCCTAACTCACACGAGATTATCGTCTAGCTCTACTCCAGATCAAGTGAAAATTTCGCCAAGCTCTATTGAGGTAAGGGGGAGCAAAACAAGCTTAGAAAGTTATTCGCCATAAACATGTATTCTCCACTATCTCGAATCACCCTAAGTAGGTGCCAGGATATGCTTATGCCCCAAGGTGGCAAGGGTAAGACCACAGAAGAGGAGGGAACATAAAGTGACGTGGGCATAAAACGTTTAAAAGCTTTCAATGCCGTCGCCATCTTCTCAGCCATTAAAAGTTGGGGGACCGTTGTTATGGGATAAAAATAGGCTGAATATGTGACAGTACGCAAGCCCATGATGCTCTATCCGACACCTATGGAACGTTCCGCTCATGTCAAAACTTACCTCACGAGGGATCCTTGCTGAGGCAGGAAATACCCTCAAGTAGTTTTAAAGGGTGTTCACATAAAGGGTGCCACATAACTTATAACCAATAGTTCATAAAAAGATAAAAAAAAGAGTAGACCCCACTTTAAAATAATCCCAAAAGTTAATGGATTTGATCTTCCAAAGTATAAATAAGGTTTTTTATGTTTCCAGGTCACTTAGGGGCACCACTTGACGTTGTCTAAAACAATCACCTAACCAATGTGACAATTCAGCTCCTAGAAGACTAAAAATGGGTCCACCTAATGCTTTTAGTATTTAGGGGACCGCAAATAAAATCTGTTTGGCATTTGAAGTTTAATACAAAATAACAATCAATTGACGTTATGCAAAAGTTAACCACTAGTCTATAGCAAAAGATTCCAAAAACAGAATCAGATACACTTATTGCATATGATTCTATGTTTGCAATCTAAATATGCTGCCCTATGCTTCAGTAAGTGATTGTGGCTACACATCATTAATCCAAAAACTAAAAAATGAAAGGAAATATTCCAAGCTTTATCCCTGTCTATTATGCGTAGAGTCCCCTGGTTATAAAATAGATATGCATTAGTATAGAAAATTGCATTATCAAAGATAGCAACCTAATTATAAGTTTTAAAATTACCTATACTTGGCATTTGAAATGGTTGTGTTTGAGAGATAGTATCTTGAGTTTGGCTACTAGATGCTTGACCACCATAAGTTGCTTATGGTTGGCTACCAGATGATTAACCTTGGTACAACTGCCTCAACACAACAAATCCTTATTGTTATAATATTAAAAAATAATACATGATTTTAAGTGATAAATATAAAACCTAAACGAAACCCAAACGTATAAATATGGAACCCGAAATAGAATACAAAACAATACCTGTGCATTAGCCTTCCATTATCTCCATCTTGGCACTTTAGAGCAGGTTCTTCTATTATGTCCCCAACTTTTGTAGTAACCACACCTTAAGCTGATGCTTTTTTTACTTCTTGTTGATTCACCAATCTCTCTTTTTTTGCTTAGCCTTGGTCTACCAATTTTTTTCTTCACAATTATTGGTTGCAATGCTTCCACATTTTCAACTTTAGGCCATGAAAGTTCATCTAGCATTGGCTTAATTCTTGATGCATATGTCATGCAATACATATTTTGAGTTAGCGATTGATCAATGTAATCAACAACATTAGCTCTGAGATGATTGATGAACTTTAGTGCATGCCTGCAAAGCCACCCAATGATTTTTCGTACACCATAGCGACAAGTTTTGGACCTAAACTTGACAATATAGTGCCTACAACCATCAAGAAGCTCAAATTCTTGCTCTGAACCATCTCTAATGTTGAGATACCTGCTGAATTGTTGTTCATCTTCTAGTTTTTTTTTGTTAATAATAGGTGGGATATTAGAAGACCATGCAATTCCTTTCTTGAACCTCTTGTTCCCTTTCTTCATAAGTTGCCATCTGATCTCCTCCAATATGGTTAAGATGGGCAATCTTCTAAATCTATTTATCCAGCTGTTGAATGACTCAGCATTGTTGTTGGTGTTATGGTCGTATTTAATTGTTGGATCAAAAGCATGCTTGGACCAATGTTTTGGTGGAATCTTTGTTAACCGATCATAAACTTGCTCATTATAGGACTTTTATTCATCTATTGCAATCTTAAAATTTGCTGCATTACATGTGTTTGCAACTTTCTAGAATAACTTCTTTGACAAAATACCTAGAAACTTGGGCTTTAAGTTGGCATATATATGCCTACAACAAAATCTGTTGGAGGTATCAAGAAAATGGTCTATCACTACTTGCAAGACTCTTTTTTGCCTATTTGACATAAAACACTGCTTTTTAAACCATTTGCACAACTAATTTGTTCATACAAATTCTCCATAAACCAACCCTGACTATTATTATTTTCTCATTCATAGATGCCTAAAGCCATTGGATATATACCATTATTTGCATCAATAGAAATAGTTGTTAATATGACACCTTCATAACCTCCCTTTAAGTGAGTTCCATCTAAACCAATAAAGGACTTATAACCACTCATATAGCCTACCCTTTGAGACTCAAAGAATAAGAAAAAACTTTTAAAATGCTGTTTTTCATTTGGAACAGGTCCAACAGTCTCAATAAGGGCCACTGAACCTAGATTAGAACTTAAAATCATGTTACCATAACTATGCAATTTTGAGTAGCTAAGTTCATGGTCCTTGCCAATATAGTTCAAGACTTTGTCCTAGTCCTATACAGCCTAATATCAAGGCATTCAACCTCCTCATACTTCCTCCTAAGCTCATCTATAATAACCTTAATTGGAATCTCAGGTGTTGTTGTAATCATTGCCTTGAACATTTCAACAATCCATCTAGATGTAGCTTCAGTAACATTAGCTAACCTATCACATATGTGTATGGGATTATATGACTTTATTTGGAATGTTAAACCATCAAAGTTAGGTGTTGCATACACTCTCTAAGAACAACCCATCCCTTCATAAACACAAGTAACCATTACTTTCTCATTTTTAACTCTAACCAAGTTAAAGCCCTTGTGAATTGCAAATTCTCTTAAAACTTGCCTAAAATGATTCGCATAAGCAAAAACAGCTCTTTTAGCCAACTTAATCTTGCCTTCACTGCCTAAAAATTGAACATTCTCTATAATCATTTAAGTGTACCTAGCAATTGCATCATTTTCATTTTCACTATCTCTAGTAACAATATTATCATTGCTACCACTGACATTAGACCACTGTTCATCACTCTCACATGAAACTTCACTAGAATTTCCCTCAACAACCTCAATTAAAGCAGCGTATTAACTATATTCATCAACTGACTTACCAACATCCTTCTGCTTGACTCACCAACAAAGCCTTTATCTGACTCATCATCAACCCCTTTACCTAGCATATGAGTAGGCCCCTCTAAGCCAACACTAGAGGTAACAATTCCTTGAACTAAACCCTTCCCAGCAACAGGTAAATTTCCTTCCTCTGCCTTAGCATAAGTAACATAATCCCCATAATCAAAATCATTTTCAACACCAAATTATCCTTATCAACTTCCCTACCGACCATTTGTACTATTTCAACTTCAAAATGAATAACACTTTCTCTTAACTCATCATACAACTTAAACAGATCATCTAATTATCTTGCATTTCTTGTCTTCCTTTTCCCATTCTGTCTTAGAAGTACTACACTTACTACACACTTTTACACAGGTTCTAAACATATATCATCACACATGTCTTTAACTCTACTAATTAAATCTTTCAAGCTAAAGTGTTCAGTATCAATATATTCTAAATCCAAATCAGTCCCACATGTGCTGACAATAACTCGAAATATGAACATGTTTTTAATCCTAGCATTTATTTTCTAAATATATGTTCCATTAGTTCAAAAGCACAAATACATAAAATCATTATAAATAAGTAAGAACACAAATTCACACCATCACATATAACCACATACTAAACCATTAGTTTTCATTATAAACTTCACATTTTCTTAATGCTTTTCCAATAATATCATCTATGTAATATAGAACAAGAAAACCAACATTAAAAAACCCATCAATCATTTTGTAACGCAAATACTTTTATAACCAAAACAAACATTAATAGAACTTCTATAAATTGCAACATTTGAAGTCCTCAAATTTCCTTACAGTAACAATTTGCATATTTTTTTCTTATAATATAAAATTAGTTCCAAAACAAAGCAATTCTTAGTCTTTGATTTTTCATAAATTATACCCTATCTCGATGTATTGTAAAATTTTGCAGAGATTAAACTTACATATAAAGTTATTAACCATAAGAATTTCAAAGCTTTATAGCATAAAAAGCTGTCCAAAACAATTTATGTTCCAATACGCATGAAATTTATAAATTAGTTTTTCAGCATTGAGTTTACTAACTTAAAAAATAGTGACAAATCATATTTGCTTCTTGCAATCATGAAACTTTCCAGAACGAAACTAGACATACAGCCAAAGTAATATACCAAATCTCATAATTTTTAGAAAAGTATAAATGTGTAAAACTAATTTTGAAATTCAGCTGTTGAAACCAAAAATTCTAGCATACTAGACTCCAGTTTGAAAATTCATTAAAAATTGTTTTCTCTTCTAACTTTAACAAAATTGATTTTGAAAAATTCCTTTGGATGTCTAGTTTGATGTACCAAAAAGCTATACTCAAAATCAAAATATGTAATTTTTTTAAAAGTTTTATAAGCACTAATATCTATAAAGTTCTAGTCTTCTAACATGTTTAAACTCCAATCATGTATGCCCATTCTACTACAATAAACCAATAAACAAATTCATCACCTTGATTTTCAATTCTACTACAACAAACAACAAGCAAATTTACCTCCTTAATTTTGAATTTCTCATTACAGTAAAAAAATTTTTTTTTAAGGTCAATTAAAGTACACATATTATTTATTTTTTATTCAACACACTAACCTTCATAAAATATAAACATCAACCATGAATCTTTCCCTTATTGGGAAAGATTAATCTACCATGTTCATATTTTGTTCTATGTTCAATTAAAGTATACATGTTATTATCTATCCATGATTTAGTTTAACAAAAAAATATGGAAAAAATAAGTTCCTTTGTACCTGGGTTTGTAGCTCTCTTCTTTGTCAAATTTAAAGAAAGAAACCCATAAAATATACCCAAGCAAACTTTCTTTTATACATGTTTCTACTTCATTGGCATGAAGAAATATGCTTCTAAAACATAGAAGGGTTTCCGTTTTCTCGTGATTTGATGGCTTTGAAACTAGATTGTAGCTAGAGAATTGGAGAAGACATTTTCTTTTTTTTTTTTTTTTCCATATTTCATGAAAAAAGGGTGCAAGTGATACTGTGAAATAGATATTCCATTAAAGTTTAGTTTAAAATTCATATATGCTGAATTTGCATGTTTACCCTTTATTTTATCAAATTGTCTTAATAGTGGGATAATGGTAGGGGAGGTCAGTGAGAGTTTTTGGATAGATGTTTTCCAGGTGATATAATTGCAAATCTTAGGAGAGGTATGTGATAATAACTCTTTCAAAATCTTGCATGTTGGTCCCTATTCCAAGTTTTAAAAACTTGCGTTTTGATCTAATTTTCAAAACTTAAAACATTTGTTTTTGAAAACTCTTGAACTTGACACAAACATCATACACATTTACAAACACAAGCTCATGCAATCTTATTGTAATGCAAGCCACCTTCCTAAGACAAAACTTTATTTAGAAATTAAATTAGTGTAATTTAATCCTAGTTGAAAGAGGTGTTTAAAACCCGCATTTGTAGTGAAACACTTATTCTAACTAATCAAACTTAGAATAAAACACTTATTTTAGTTAACATTAAATTAATTAAAATAAGGTTTTGGGCTTTAGAAAAGAAAAAGGCTTTTCAGGACTTTGTATATTTCTTATGCATTAGCCTAATCATATAATAAATAATTTGGGCCTAAGTATCCCTCAAGTGGGTCAACCTTAAATTTTTCCTTGTCTAATTAACAAATAGGTTGTTTACCTTTAACTATTCGATGTGAAACAAATGACATATTGACATTGTTAGTTGTAATTTAAATAATCTTTCCATGTTTTATTATTAATATTCTTATTTTGTTTTGAATTTTTTTCTTTTGAATAGCGGGATTAACAAATTTGACAAATTTGGAAGTTTTGAATCTCATAATATAAAAGGATTAATAGTACGATTAAGTAAGGGCGGGCACGGTCTGGCTTGCTTTGAAATTTTGAGAAACCAGATCGGACTCAAAAATTTTGGATCTCAAATTTTTGAGACCGAACTAGATCGAATAAGAAAAAAAATTCGGACCAGATCAAACTGATTATATATTAAAACCGAATTAAAACTGGACTAATCGGTTCGATTTTCTAATCGATTTGGTTTTTGAATAAATTTATTATTTTTTAAAAAAATTTTCAGTGTATTAAATTATGTTGTTTTATGAAAACATAATAAAACGACGTCGTTTAGATAAAAAAATATTAAAAAATAATATTTTCGGTCTGGTCTAGGTTTTTTAAATTAAAACCAAAACTGGACCGAAAATTTTGGATATTTTATTTTAAAAACCGAAATCGGACTGAATTGCATGAAATATTGGACCAAACTCGTAAATTCCGGTCCAGTTCTAATCCAATCCAATTCGGGTCGGTTTTTCTACCCATTTCTATGATTAAGTAACATCTTAATTTACAAATTAAAATTGAAGTTGTTTAAAAGACAACTAACATGCACATATATAAATACATACACATACATACATATACACAGACGTGTACAAATAAACATATATTAATACACATACACAAATATATATATATGTATTATATGATGTTGATATCAGATTTCGTCATCTGATATCGACAGGTAAATTTGTTTGTACAAGAGAAAAATGCCCTTTTCTTCTCTTTTTCCTTTTCCTTAAATACTTGTTAATTCATTAGGTTATTTGAAATATTAATCCAAATGGGATTCTAATTGGAGATAGTCATGGATTTAATGGAATTCTAATTAGAGATAATTCAGTATTTTAGCTTGCCTCTAATTCAGATGAAATATTACTTCTCCAAAAGACTTTTTATTAAGTTTGACTTTAATAAGAAATGTTGATTTGAAGTTTTATGAATTTGGACTTTTACTCTTTATGTTTTCAGCCTTTGTTCTTTAATATAGGTCTAAGTAATTATCTTATTAGGGTAACATACAAGTCAGAATCAACCTATTTGGATGTTGGAAAAATGGTCTAACATATCATGTCTAAAATCATTTCTTTTTTGGTGCAAGATTATTAGCATTTAGAAACTTGAAAGTATTGGATTCATGTTTGAATAATATAAACGGTTCTTTAGAAGACCAAGGTAAGTTGTTAATATAGTTTACTATGTATATCAAATGTGAAAAATCAATGTTTACAATCGTACACACTAGTGGCTTTATGTAAATATTTTGTTTAAGATCATAGCACTTTTAAATAGTTTATTAACAAAAATACAAAAAAAGCATTAAGATTTTAAAGGAAAATTATATTTTTGCCTTTTGTTTTAGTTACTATTTTATTCTATTTAAATAACCCAAGCAAACGAAATTTATCCAAAAAAAAAAAAGAATTATCAGTAAAAAGTAAAATTGAAATTTATGTTTTTGTGCTTTTATTTCTACGGTTTTTGATAATTTTCCTCCAAAATTTTCAAGAATATGGGAGATGAAAAGTCGTGTTGAGTTAAATCTTTGTGAAAATGAATTTAACGATCTCTTCCCTTGGTGTCTTCAGAACTTGACCAGTCTCAAGGTTCTTGATATTCTTTCTAACCAATGTAGTGACAACTTACCATTTGTTATTATGAACCTCACATCTCTTATATATTTGGATCACTCATACAATAACTTTAAAGGAATATTCCTACTAAGTTCTTTGGCTAATCATTCAAAGCTTGAGGTCTTCCTACTCTTAACAGAAAATCATATGTTACAATTAAAAATAAAAATTGCTTACCTACATTTCATTTGAAGCTCTTTTAGTTACAATATTGTAACTTATAAGGAATCATTTCAAATTTTCTTCTATAGTAATACAACTTAAAATTCTATTACCTCTGTTATAATAAGTTGGTTATTTTTCAACTTGATTGTTAAGAAACAACACGAGATTTGAAGTTTTTCATTTGAAAAACAACTCATTTGAAGTACTAATATTTATTGGCATTTTACCACTGAAATTGTTGCTATGAATATCTAGATAACTCCTGCCATTGACATCTTTCATAATCTAGTGATAAAACTTTTTGGTTGATGGTTCTTCTAAACCTTACATAATTTCTAAATGATGGTGTATACTTACTAAAGAGAAATTATTGGCTTAGAGACCTAACCAAGAGAATGTCTATATTTATAGGCTCTGCCCATTGCAGAAGCCATAAAAAAAAAAACTACTAGAAATTGCCAGAATGTGTAACCAATTGACTGTGAGAAACTGCAAGAATGTATAATCAACTGCTAAAACATATAATAAACTGCCAGAAACTAACATAAACTGTATAATACAAGTTTTAATTTAAAATGATTAAAGACCATGGGCCACTTCCTTAAGGTACCTCATCACCTTCTTTGCATCTCTCCAATGGTCCATACTAGGATTACTTAGTAAATGCAATGTCAGGTCTTGTGCAAACCTGAGCATACATCAGACTTCTAATAGTAGAAGCATATGGAAAGTTTTGCATTTGTCCTTTTCAAGATCATTCCTTGGACATTGGCTTAAGTTGAACCTGTCACATTTCACAATAGGTGCTATACTTGGTGAACAATCCTTCATTCGAAATCTCTCTAAAACTTTGTTGATATAGGTCTTTTGAGACAGATCCAAAATACCTTGAAATCTATCCTTATGTATATTAATACCAATGACATAAGATGCATCACCCTTATTCTTTATGTCAAAATTTTCAAAGAAAAATTATTTCACTTTATAAGACAACACCTTATCATTGGCTGTAAGTAGAATTCATCCGTATATAGGATTAAGAAAAATATTCTACTTCCACTAACCTTCTGGTATATACATTGAGCCATGATGTTTTCTACGAAACCAAATTAAGAAATAACATCACGAAATTTCAAATACCATTGACGAGAGACTTGTTTGAAGCCATATACGGACTTCTTGTGCTTGTAAACCAAATGTTCACCATTGCTAAAGGAAAATCCTTCTAGTTGCTTCATATAAACCTCTTCCTCTAAATCTCTATTGAGAAAATCCATTTTCACATCCATTTATGGCAACTCTAAGTCAAAATGCAGGAGAGAATGTCTTTTTGCAGTCAATTCCTTTCTTTTGAGTGAATTCTTTGGTACTGAGTCTTGCTTTGCATTTCTCAATGTTTCTTAATGAGTCTTTCTTAGTTTTAAAGACCTATTTACATCCTATGGCTTTGGCGTTATTAAGCAACTCAACAAGATCCAACACTCTATTGGATGCCATAGAATTAATCTCATCTTCATTGCATCGTACCATAAATTTGATTCTTTGTAACTCATGACTTGTGAAAACATTTTCGGATCATTTTGGGTCCAATGTTATAGTTTGATTCTCGTAGATACATAACATAATTATTAGGAATTGCTGATTTCCTTGCTCTAGTATATCTTCTTAATGTTGTATCAACATTTTCTTGAGGAACATGCTATTCAACTAGTCGTTCAACAATTTTTGGTGATTCTTGAACAAATTGATCTACTGGATTGTTATCAGTAGCTTATGGAACTTGAAGGATTAGTTGTTTAACACCCGTTTGGACTTGAGAGTTGTTATGAATGATAATCAATCTATCACTTAGAGTGGAAGGCTAAGCATCAACATGATCTTTCTCGAAAACAATATGCTGGAATTAATCACTTTCATTTATTAAGCCTTTTTCAAGAAACTTTGCATTTCTTGATTCTACAATCCTGATGTTATGAGATGGGCAATAGAATCTGTACCCTTTAAACCTTTCGGCATATCCAACAAAATATCCACTAATGGTTCTTAGGTCTAGTTTCTTTTTATTGCGGGTTATAAACTCTTACTTCAGACAGGTATCCCTAAATGCGTATATGTCACAAACTCGGTTTCTAACCTTTAAATAATTCAAAAGGCATTTTTTGAACAACCTTGGTTAGAACTTGGTTCAATATATACACTGTCGTTTTAGGAGTTTCAATCCACAATGATTTAAGAAGCTTGGAGCCACTAAGCATACTCCATACCATGTCCATTAACATTCAGTTTCTTCTTTCTATTGCACTATTCTAGTTTGGAGAACTAGGCATGGTATATTGGGCAACTATCCCTTTCTACTCATAAAACATTACAAATGGACTAGGTATTTGTCCATCCTCAATATGTCTACCATAATATTCTCCACCTTTGTTTGCTTTTGCGATCTTAATTTGCTTTTCAAATTGTTTCTCTACTTCGGCTTTGAAAACTTTAAAAGCATCTAGTACTTCATTTTTATTTTTAAGCAAGTAAAGATACATATATCGTGAGTAATCATCTATAAAAAAGATGAAGTATTTTTGACCATATGAGTCCATGCTTGGAATACAAATGTCTGAATATATGATTTTTAATATGTTTGAACTCTTCTTGGCACCTCTTTTTTTTTTTTCTTGTTGGCCTACTTTCCCTTTATTCAGTCTAAACAAGTATTAAAATCAATAAAATTCAAAAGACTAAGTACTCTATCATTTACTAATCTTTTAATTCTTTCTATAGAGATATGTCCTAATCTTTAGTGCCACAACTTAGAGGAATTTTCATTCATAACACATCGTTTAATACCAATTTGAACATGCATCAAATCATAAGAGGCATTGTTTTGTAAATTAATGCAAACAATGTACATTCCCAACAAGATCAAATTTGAAAAATAAATTAAAAATGATGTATTGCAAAGTTAAAGGAATAACCAAACGGTAAAGTCTTGATACTTAAATTAAATTTTTAGAGAAAGTTGGAATATAAAATTTCTTTTTCCAAATTCAAAATAAAGTTAATACTTAAAATTAAATTACTTGTTCCAATTGCCTCCATATGTGAATGCATCTTATTTCCTTAATAGATGCACTGCCCACTACCAAGTTATTTGCAACATAGATTACATAGAACCAAAATCAATCCACCATCTGTTATAAGTAGCTTCAATTGTCTTATATTCATAACAACAAATGAGATTAAATTACCTTTCTTCTTTAGCCAGTTATGAAAATTATGGCAATATTTTTTAATAAGTCTTTTCTTCTTGCAAAAGAAGCATTTGGATTCATTTTTTATTTCAGCTTAAAGGGGTATTTTGCCTTTTCCTTTCTCTTTGGCTTGCCTTTTGTTTTTCCCTTGTGTTGCCATATACGCACTTTCACCCAATTCCATTGTCAGCCTTCATTCCTCTTGAATACACATGGTTAATAGTTCATTAATTGATTATTTATCCTTATGCGTGTTATAGGAGATTTTGAAGGATCCATATAGTTGTAGAAGAGTGTTCAAAATATAGTGTAGAAAAAAGGACTCAAATATTTCAACTTGACGAGTTTTCAGCTAAGCCACAATGTCCAACATTTGCATGATCTGCTCACGCACACCTCCAACACTAGTGAGCCTTATAGATGAAAACTTCATAATTATGGTGATAGCAAGTGCCTTATCTAAAGTCTCAAACTATTCATCAATTACCTTCAGTAATGCCTTGACATTATCATGTTGATCTACTGAACCCTGAAAACCAATAGAAATTTATGGTCTTTATGAATATCATACTTAAGCTATTAGATTGCTCCCATTGTTCATAAAGAGTAATTTCAGCTTGACTATTAGTTTCGATAACAATTTGTTCATCTTTCTATATAGCATAATCAATGTCCATCCACCCTAAATAGAGAAGAATTCTTTCTTTCCAAAACTTATATTTATCGCTTTTCAACTCGGAAATGTCACATTTGATATCAGAAAAATTTACAAATTGTATAACTACATAAATTAAACATACATGCTTATATATACTATAAGATTTAAAGCTAATAAATAGATATCAAGTTTTACCAATGTAAATCACATTGTAAAATATTAATCAATAGACATAAAAGTTGCTTGTGGGCTAAAATTCTAATTCAAGCAGATTCATATAAATATATATATATATATACATATAAATGTATAAATCTTTATAATAAAACTACCAAATTATGTTCCTTTTCCTAATTCTTATGGGTACTTGAGAAAATAATTTGATATTTTATCCTAATTAATTATACAAATGTAATAAAAATTCTTGTGGAATAAAATTTATTATTTTAAACATGAATAATTACAAGTAATGTCAATTTCGTATACATGATCTTAAAACACTTAAAGTATAATTTTGTATAATGAAAGATGCTGTAACTAATCCTTAATTAATCAAAACTATATGGATCATAGACATTTATTTTTAATCATAAAAATTGTTCATATAAATTTTATGCAACCATAAATCATAATTTCAATTTTATGTACCAAAAATAATCAAATAAGTTGCATGTTATTATTTAGTACAACATACAAAAAAGGACATTTCATATTATTGAAAACGCAAAAAAACGATTTGTCATACAGCTTCACAGACTTAAAACGAGATGCCATATTAAGTTATTCAAAAGACAACATGCTATACGGTTTCACATAAGTAGATGACATGTTATACAATGTCATGTACAAAACAACATATCATATTGTTTAACATATAACAAATTACATATCATATGACATTGTCTTCAACCTGTAACAAACCGTTTTTTAATCTAATTGCAAAAATGAATTTTCTTTTTATTTGATTACAGAAATGAAAAATCATTATTCAAGTCCCAAAAATACTAGTAATCCAATTTCATAATGATTTCTATTATTTTTGTTGATCAATAATGCTTGATAACATATTTGATTTTCTAGAAACTAATCATTTAACCAAATTGCTCAAAATCAAATCAAAGGCAATAACAATGCTTTAATACCAAATAATAGAACTTAAATTTGATCTAAGCATACTTTACTAATCATAATGCCATATAGATCAATTCGAAAATTAAACTAAAAAACATAACTGTTGCCATTGACATCTTTCATAATCTAGTGATGAAGATTTTTGGTTTATTATTCTTCTAAACCTTACATAATTTCTATACGATGGTATATACTTATTAAAGAGAAATTATTGGCTTACAGACCTAAACAAGAGAATGTCTATATTTATAAGCTCTGCTCATTATAGAAGCCATGAAAAATCATGCACTTAATTTCAATTAGATCCCCCTTTGTTTGATTATTTCACATTCGGTTCTCTAATTTGATACTTTTGCATTTCAATTCTCATTGGCTTGCATTTCAATTCTCATTGGCTTGCATTTTGGTCACCAAGAACAAAACTTTATGGTTTCCACAAATGGCTACCAAACATGCTTTTATACTTCATTTTCATACGTTTCATGTTAAAACACGTCAGTACTTGTAAAATAATACTAAAATGATTAAAAAATAAATAAATACTTGAAACAAACTAAATAACGTTAAATATACTATTTAATGATAAATAATTTTAGTATAATCATATAGTAAAAATTAATATATCACTCCTCTCCTTCAAATTTCCAGTGACTTTCATAATGTGCCCTCATTAGGTAAACTGATAATTTTTAGTTATTTGATTTATTTTAACTCTTTCAAGATGAGGAATGATAATCAAGTATTATACCCATAAATTGAATACTTTTAACGCAATATTTTGTCAGTTTTCAGATGCTTCATTAGTTTTTATTTCTATTTTTTAATTATTTTGCAGAGAAAATGATTGGGGAATCTTTCAAATTGATATCGATAAATCATGATGAAAAATAATGCCCATTGCGTAATGAAGTAATAGAAGCTTAAGGCCACAGCCATGGAAGCTAAGCCCCTGATGCTAGTACTCTCTAAGAATAAGATAATTTCATAAACTTAAGGTCACGACGCTGGTAGTAGGCATGACGAATAAAAGTCAAGGCTGCAGTGCTGGGACTCAAGGCCGCAGCTCTGTGGAATAAAAGTCGAGGCTGTAACACCAAAACTTAAGACCAAAACTTCATAGTTAGGTTACATCTAATCCTAGCTATAAAAAGAGAAATTAGGAATCGGCACTATGGCCTTCCTCTGCAGAGCCGTGGCCTTGAGTCATAATTCATAGTATCTTGTAGGGTTAATTAATGGTTTATTTTCATTTATGATCGAGTATTCTTCATTATTCTTAGTGTTTCTAAGTACTTAGTCACTGTTTAATTGATTTGAAAATCATAATGAAGCCGGAAGGAGATTTATATGTTTAGACATTTTATCCCAATAATGTATAAAAAGGTATAAGTAACTTAAAAACACTCTTTGGGGCTCAAATTTTGAGCTATGAAGGTAAGAATTGGCTCAAGTTTGATCCAAATTAACATATTGACTTTGGTGTAGCCCACTCGAGGGGAACTAAGACCTAAAGGATCTATTATGTGATTTAGATAATGTATAAGGAACATAAGAGCCCAAAAGCTTTAGAGTCTATTTTTAGGCATAAAACCTTATTTTTGTTAATTTAGAATTGATTAAAATAAATATTTTATTATAAATAAGATTAAATATTTTTTCAATTAGGATTGAATTGTATCAATTTATCCTAAGAAAGTAACATGGGGGGGAGAATTCTCGATTCCTCCCTGTTATTTGTCCTAATACACTAATACCTTTATGTCATTTTCATAATCTGCCAATCGAATCTCTCTTTTATTCATTGACAAGATTAAATATAATAACATGCGAGTCGCTAATATTTAGCCTATTAACTTAATAGTTTTAATAATTTTAAAAATACGCATAAAAGTTGTAATTTATTAAAAATAACAATTATACATACCTTTATATATTAGTAATTAGTGAAAAAAATATTTTCAACTTCTAACTAAAAATAAATATAATAATAATAATATATTTTATTTTATAATACATTGATAACTAATTTATAAATTATCTTTTGAATATAAATTTATTTAAAGCTTTTAATTTCTTTTTAAGATGATATTAATAAATTGAAATATCAATTTTATTTAATATTTAGATAAATTTATCATTTTTAAAAAAATTCAAAATTTAGATAAATTTTTATCCAAAGAATAATTTATAATATTTTATTTACTTTAAAAAATATAGTTTTTTATATTGACTAACACATATAAAGAATAATATATATTTAAAAAAAAATTTTATCATTACTATTATACATACAAATCTAGTTATGTAAATCAATATGATAATATTATATCGTATTACTAAATATTATACATTTTCATAAAAAGTTTCATCAACTTTAATGGCGGTGGCTTGAATACCAAAATTAATTAATTAATTAATTAATTAATTAATTAATAATGAATTTGCATTGTTGTGGTTGTGGTGTCCTAATTACACGTGCTGTTACCATTATTAAGTCGAAGTATGGATTTATCTGCGTTTAAAATATGGGTTTAATTAAAGCATATTATGTTATGTGTGTGTTCATAGAAGTTTCAATCTTGCTTCACGTGCAGTACAGAAAATCCACACCCTAACTCACAAGTTAGCGACTTGTTTTTCTTATTACATTATTTTTATTATATATGGATGTATGTATTATGTCTATACTCTCAAAGTGCGGAGCAGCCCTTCGAATGGAATCAAATGCAAGATAAAAAGAGATTATTTTAATTGGCAATTTATAAGTGAAAGAAAGGGCTTTATTTTCTGTTGATGAAGCTGGACTGATAGTCGGAAAGCCCAGTCTTGACTGTTGATTACTAAGTGCAGCACTTCTGTTCCTCAGTACACGGCAAGTGGTTTTGCAAATGGGTGCAATCACATTTTAGATGGCGTGCTAATAATAAAATTCTAAATCAGGCCTTTTCTCACTGGAAAGTTGAGACGCCACGAAATTCAATACCGGATGGATAAACTCGAAGAGGTTGGAGTATTCAAATGAGAACATTATTATTCTCACAAGATTTGTGGGAATTGGTGGAAGAAGGATATCAAGTTCCAGCAGATCAAGAGAAGCTATCACAATGGCCAGCTGCAAAACAAAAGGAGTATAAGCAAAACAATCAAAAAGACGCGAAGGCTTTATACTTCTTGCAACAAGGAGTTGACTAAGCAATCTTCCAAACATCATGTTAGCAAAGACATCAAAGGAGGTAGGGAAGATCTTGGAGAGTAAATTCAAGGCTTAGACAAGGTAATTTCCATTAAACTTCAATCCTTATGGAGAAATTTTGGTGCTTTAATAATGAAGGAAGGAGATTCAATTCATGCATTATTTTCTCGTATCTTTATTATAACAAATCAAATTAAAAGCTATGGAGATACAATTGAAGACAAGAAGATTATACAAAAAATCTTAAGAAGCCTTCCTTCTAAACTTGATTATAAAAATACTTCTTAATTTTCAACAAAGAGCATAACAAAATATTAAATCAAAATTTCAATTTCAATATTCATGCAAACAAGGTAAAACGTATAATTTCATAAAAATATTCATAAATTTTGTGCTTGCGTACTTTGCAGGCATTGTTCCAATTGACTGCTGCTACAAAAACTGCCCATACGTATTTTAAGAGCATTATTCCTAGAGATCATCATCCCATCAAAAATGATCTTTAGGGGCATTAGTAAGGACCGTCGCCCCAACAGAAATGACATTTAAGGGCATTATTTCCAAAGACTGTCATCTCAAACACTGGTGCCACATTATAATAACAATCATGACCATCTCATTCTCGTTTATAAATTCCTTTCACAATATTTTCATACAAAACATATATTTAAAAAAATACAATAGATGTCAAAACAATTTTCTCACTGTATTTATAAATTTAACGTTCCTATGAAAATTACTATTTAAATCCGATTCGAAAAATAATTAATTGGATCAGCACATAATGATTCAGGAGTTTCATGTACATTTCTCAAAACATTAACTATCATTAAACACTTTACTGTTCAGTTTTAAAACCAAAATCCACTAAATGTATATAAATACCTACCTAACAAATGTATTACAAAGTTATTGTTTTGTCGACTTCCCTATCACCTTCGAATCACTTCCTAATATCAATTTAATAATTTTAATAAATAATGATCTAATAATAATAAATGATGCTTCAAGCTTCATTATCCGAAAAATATGTACATATATATACTTAGATATTTGTACATATATCTATACACTAATAATTTAATTTTCTACAACTAAATGAAATAATATACTAATCTTTAAAATTAAAATTGATCATCGAAATCATAATTTCAAACCAAACCTGTCTTCTTTTTCCTTTCTATCCTTTTCTTTCCTTTCTAATTGACCCTCAATTTTCAATTTGAAAACAAAGATTTACATATATATATATATATATATATATATATCAACCGCTTACCTTATTTAATTATTATATAAATTTCTTTTTAACACTTGCTACCCACTTAACCCATAAACGTAGTGCCCAAATCCATCCTTAAATTAAGATATATGGTATCCTAATTTCAATCAAACCCTTCAGCTTCTCTTTTTATACCTTTTACCCACAACAAAATTTATATTATCCAATAATTCTATTATTTTAAAGTCATAAATATATTCTTCCTCGTCAATATTTTTTTTTAAGAAACATATCTATCTTATAAGTTCTAAATTATTATGTCCTTATATAATATAAAATGGATATATCTAACATGTGTATTCTAATTAAGGCATGGACTCAGGGTATTACAACCTCGTCCCCTAAAAAAATTTTGTCCTTAAAATTTACATTTTGGTTGAAAATAGTTTTGGATATTGTGATAGCATCCAATCTTCAAGTTCCCAATTAGCTTCCTCTATTTCATGTTGTTGCCACAAAACCTTCACCAAGTAGATATTCTTTTTACAAAGAACTTGTTTTTTATGATCAAGAATTTGAATAGGCTTTTTTTCATAAGAGACATCCTCATTCAATGTAAAATCTTTCTATTTTGAGACATGTGAAGGATTTGACTGGTACTATTTTAGCATTGAGACATGAAAACATCATGGATTTGTGATAACTAAGGAGGTAAGGCTAGTCTATAAGATACTTCATCAATTCGTTCTAAAATCTCAAAAGAACTAATAAACCTTAGAGCAAGCTTCCTACTTTTCTTGAACCTGGCTATTCTAGTATGAGGTTTGACCTTTAGGAAAATATGATTACCCACTTCAAATTCCAATGGTCTTCATCTATGATTTATGTAACTTTTATTATGACTTTGAACTATAAGAAGTCGTCGTCTAATCACCTTTACTTTCTCAGTGATTTCTCTTATCAATTCAGGTTTTAGTATTGATACCTTACCAATCTTTGCCCAACAAATAGGAGCTCGACAAGGTCTACCATACAATGCCTCAAAAGGAGCCAATCTAAAACCAATTTGGTAGCTATTATTGCAAGAAAATTCGATTAAAGGTAAATGCTCAGCACAAGAGCCTTGAAAATCTAAAGCATAAGATCTGAGCATATCCTCTAACATTTAGATAACTCTCTCGAATTGATCATCTGTCTGAGGATGATAAGCTGTACTAAAATTCAACTGAGTATCCATAGCTTTCTGCAAATTTCTCTAAAATTGCAAGGTAAATCTTATATCTCTATTAGATTTAATTGATAAAGGCACCCCATGCAGTTTTACTATCTCCTAGACATACAATTTACTCAAAAATTTTAGAGAATCAGTAGATTTGACAAGTAGAAAGTGAGCAGATTTCGTTAATTTATCCATAATTACCCATACACTTTCATGATTATTTCGGGTTTTTGGTAGCCCTCTCACAAAATCTATAGTTACATATTTCCATTTCCTTTCTGCCATTGAAAGAGATTGAAGTAACCTTGGCGGTTTATAATGTTCTGCTTTCACCTGTTGGCAAGTCAAATATTTAGCCACAAATTTCCCTACATCTCTCTTTATCCTAGTCCACTAGAAGCATCTACACAAGTTTTGGTACATCTTCCTATCAACATATGTATGCTAAATTTAGACTTGTGAGCTTCACTGAGCACATCTTTTCTAAAAGACTTACCTGATGGTATAAAAAGTCTACCAGCAAACCTTAAACCACCGCATAACTCTATAAACCACCCCTCTATAGCCTCACCATTCTCTAACTTGGCTCATACTGACTTCACTTTATGATCACTTTATTGAGCAATAATCACCTTTTGAAAGATGGTAAGTTAGGCTACTAGGTTGAACAAAAGGGGTTGACTTCCTAATTCATTAATCCTCAAATCAAAATTTTCTAAATCATTACACATCTTCCACTGTCGACAAGAAGATCTTGCCAATGTGCTCTGAGATTTCCTACTTAAAGCATCTGCTACCACGTTAGCCTTACTAGGATGATAATACAAAGTGAAATCATAATCTTTTAGGTATTTTATGCACCTTATCTGCCTCAAGTTAAGATCCTTTTAGATAAAAAGATATTGCAATTTTTATGATCTGAGAATACTTCGAATTTCTCACTGTACAATTAATGTCTCCATATCTTTAACGC
The DNA here is from genome assembly GCA_022749755.1 of Azadirachta indica. Taxonomy (NCBI): domain Eukaryota; kingdom Viridiplantae; phylum Streptophyta; class Magnoliopsida; order Sapindales; family Meliaceae; genus Azadirachta; species Azadirachta indica. The sequence goes on from CM040442.1 coordinate 15,478,486, forward strand.
AAATATGATGGCAGCAAGTTCTAAGTTATGTTTAGGGTAATTATGCTCATGGGCCTTTAGTTGGCGCAAACCATACACAACTATTCTCCCTGACTATATTAAAATACAAACCTGTCTCACATATGAAGTATCACAATAAACTGTATACCTTACACCCTGCTTAGGAATACTAAAACTAGGGCTGAGGTCAAATAATTTTTCAATTCTATAAAGGCCTATTTACATTCATTGTTCTACTCAAATTTCACTTCCTTTCTAGTTAATTGAATCAAAGGTGCTACTGTTGAAGAAAAATCTTTCACAAATCTATGGCAATATCCTACTAGACCTAGAAAACTTCTAATCTCTAACATATTTTTCGGCTTATTCCAGCTAAGCACTGCTTCCACCTTAGTAAGGTCTACAGAAATACCTTCGTTTGATACCACAAGCCTAAGAAATTTAACCTCAGTCATTCAAAACTCACATTTACTCCGTTTTGCATATAAATAGTGTTCCCTCAACACTTGCAAAGTATGTCAAAGTGTTATTCATGCTCCTCCTTTGATTTATAATATATTAAAATATCGTCGACAAAAACTACCACAAACTGATCAAGGTAGGGGTGAAAAATTTTATGCATCAGATCTATAAATGCCATAGGAACATTAGTTAAATCAAATGGCATCACTATGAACTGATAATGTGCATATCTAGTACAGAAAGTCGTTTTTGGGATATCTTCATTTCTAACTCTCAGTTAGTAGTAGCCAGATTGAAGGTCGATCTTCGATAAGTATCTAGAATCATATAGTTGATCAAACAATTCATCAATTATAAGTAAAGGGTATTTGTTCTTCATTGTCACTCGATTCAATTGTTTGTAGTTCACACATAATCTCAAACTACTGTCCTTCTTTTTAGCAAATGAAACTGGTGCTCCCCAAGGAGAGTACTAGGTCGAATGAACGTTTTATCTAGTAACTCCTGCAACTGAATCTTTAACTCCTGCAGTTCGGCTAGTGCCATCCAATGAGGGGCTATTGAATTTGGTGAGGTATCAAAATATATCTCAATAGTAAAATCTACTTCTCTCTTAAGGGGTAATTCGAGTAAATCATCAGAAAATACATCTTGAAACTCGTCAATTATTGGAATAGTTGAAGTTACTAAATTATCAGCATCATAACTCATCACACTCGCCACCCATCCTAAATAATCTTTATGTTCATTATATCCAATATAGGCAGTACAATAATGATTAGTCCTTCTATTTCCAACAATATGAAATCTTTCACTATTAAAAAGATTAATAGTTACCCTTTTTCTTTGGCAATCTATAATGGTGTGGAAAGATGACAACCAATTCATACCTAATATCACATCATAATACACTATTTTCATCACAATAACCCAAATGTGACTTTACAACCACCCACATCAATTTCACAATTATGACACATCTTATCCAGATTTATTCCACCTCCAACAGGTTTTCAACTGACAACTCATGTTCTAAAAGTTCAATCTCTATAACCAAAGAAAATACAAGTTCTACTGAAATAAAGGAATGCATAGCGTCAGAATCAAATAATATTCTAACCCAAGTATTGAATAAAAAAAAATATATCTTCTACTATAGCATGATTTGGCCAATCCACATCCTGAGTGATAGCATAAGTCCTGCCTTGAACTTTAGTCTTTCCCGCCCTTGTGACACTTCGGACTTTTGAGGCGACTACTCATAATTTCTTTGTTGTGATTGCCTACCATTTTGACTTTGTTGTGCTACTAACTTAGCATTCCCCTACTATGAGCTAGTCATTTGACTAGGTGTCTGCATCAAATATGTTCACTAATTTCAATATTGGCCACGTTCTCTACATGCAAAACACACACCTAGAGGTATACAGGACCTCTAGTCATCTTGAGTGCTTCCCTCAACAAATCTGGTTATTTGATCTTGTGTTTGCCCTAAATGCGGACATATATTTCGGTGATGACCTTGTTGCCTACACTTAAAACACACAGTTGGTATCTTACAGGGACCTCAATTATCATGGATTGGAGCTTGACTTTTCATTTGTCTCTTCTTTCCCCACCTATGAGGCTTTTGGTCAGAACTTCTCTTCTTTGATTCCACTATTTGCTTGATCTCTTCCTCATCTTATTCTATCATCAAGGCTCGTTCAACCACCTCTGAATAGTTTTGAAGGTTCAACACTATAAGTTCGTGTCGAAATGACAGTCTCAAACTTTTCACAAACCGCTTAGTCTTGTCTTTCTCCTTTGAAATCATTGAAGTAGTAAACCAGCTTAGTGCTTTAAACCTTGCCTTATATTGTGTCACTATCATACTTCCCTGAGTTAGATGAATCAATTCATCTAGCATAGCGTCACAAAATACCTTAGGAAAATATTTCCTCATAAAGGCTTCTTTGAAAGCATCTCATGGCCATTCTTCCTCTGGTTTTGTAATCTTAATAGTATTCCATCAATGATTTGTCTATTCAGTCAGTTAAAATGTTGCAAGTTTAACCCAAATATCTTTGGGTTATTGCATAGCATCTAGAATTCAGTTAGTTTTGTTTCACCTATTCCTTAGCAATGAATGGACTAGACTTTCCACCAAAAAATTGGAGGATTTAGCCTCTTGAATTCACTCAACACTGACATATTCTGACCTATATTACCATTACCCTGATTTTGGGAATTACTGGTAATCCCACAAAGAGCAATAACAAATTCTCTCATCGTTTGGAAAAACTCACCAAACTCTTCCCCTCTTTGTGAAGATGATACCTCTATTTCCCTATTATCAGACATATTGAAACAATAAATTTCATATTACAACAGTCAAAGTAACGCAACACAAAATGAATAAGTCTTAATAACGCAAGTAAAACAAAAGTCATCTATACATTGATCATAGAAGTTTTATAATTTTTTACAACTAAACCAACAAAAAATACTCAAAGGATAACAAAACTTAAGTTATGCTATATAAGTATATATAAAAACACTATATACATACAAAATGTTAGTCGTTATCTAGTTTGTCTTCCCTACACCATCTAACCATCACTTTGCGTAAGTGTCTTCAATAACAACAGGCTCAAAAGTTTCCTCCCATCTTAACATGAAAAGGAGTTAGTGCTACTGATTACTTTTCACTAGTCTCACCCATTATACTTTTCTCACCCTTGGGACTCGCCTTATCTGCCAAACTTTCTTTTAACTTCTTCATCCAATGCCTTTTAGTCCTATAAGTATTTAGAAATCTTCTAGTATAGTATAAATGTCGTGTCATGAGTTTATTTTGATTCGCTTCCTTATTGTAAACCTTTAAACCCATTAATGCTTTATTCCTTACATCTTCAGGAGTATGCGAACTTGGATCAGTATCTGAATAACGCATAATAGTCCTTGCCAATTTCTCTCTCTTCCTATTAGTGTACATCCTTTGCAAGTCCTTCACGAGAATGCCACTTAGAGCACACTGCTCATTCCTATTTACGCAAGTCCACTTATTGTACTTGGTCCTTTCCATACTACAAAACCAAATATATTGCAAACTAAAATGCCTCTAAAACTTTCCACTATTATAAGAGATGTCTACAAAATCTTAGCCTTAAGCTCTGTACCAACTTTTGTAACATCCCTAATTCTAAAAAAATTGGATAGAATTTCTGCCATAATGTAATGTTCAAATATATAATCCTATAAGTTTTAAAATTTCACTTTAAACATTGGTAATAAAATTAAACATCAACTGCTTCATTTCATTAATTAACAAAATATAATTAGTTCCATGGTTTCTAACATCCAATTACACGCATGGAAATTACATCAAAACCATATATTGCAAAATCTTGCTCCTATAGTTACACATAGTTTTGAACGTAGCAAAATCTTGGTCTTGGAGTATCCTTTGTCTTTTACTTATAAATCTCTAACATTACCTAAACCTAAAAAGTAAGGATGAGCTAATGCCCAATAGATATTTACATACAAAGGCAGTTTTAAAATTTGTAATAAATAAATTTGAATATAAAAGTACTTCTTAATTTCTATCAAAGAGTATAATAGAATATTAAATCAAAATTTTAATTTCAATATTCATGCGAACAACATAAAACACATAATTCCATAAAACTATTCATAAATTTTGTGCTTACGTACTTTACAGGCATTGTTCCAACGGACCGTCGCCTCAAAAACTAGCCATATGTACTTTATAAGCATTATTTCTATGGATCGTCATCTTTATCAAAAACTATCTTTAGAGGCATTATTCTCAGGGTCTGTCGCCCTAACATAAATAACTTTTAGGGGTATCATTCCCAGGGACCTTCGCCCCAAACACTGGTGCCACTTCACAACAACAACCATGGCCATCTCATTCTTATTTATCAATTCATTTTACAATATTTTCATACAAAACATATATTTATAAAAATATAACACATGTTGATACAATTTTCGCACTATATTTATAAATTTAACATTCCTATGAAAATTACTATTTAAACCCGATTTGAACAATAATTAATTGGATCAACACGTGATGATTCAAGAATTTCATATACATTTATCAAAACATCAACTATAATTAAACACCCTACTTTACAGTTTTAAAAGTAAAATCCACCAAATGCATATAAATACCTACTTGACAAATATACTACAAAGCTATTGTTTTGTGGACTTACTGTCTCCTTCGAATCATTTCCTAATATCAATTTAACAATATTAATAAATAATGATCCAATAATAATAAATGCTGCTTCAAATTTTATTATTTGAAAAATATGTACATATATAAACTTAGACATTTATACATATATCTATTTACTAATAGTTTAATTTTTTATAACTAAATAAAATAATATGCTAATCTTTAAAATTAAAATTAATCATCGAAATCATAATTTCAAACCAAACTTGTCTTCTTTTTCCTTTCTCTCCTTTTCTTTCCTTTCTCATTGACCCTCGAATTTTAATTTGAAAATGAAGGTTTATGTGTGTATATATATATATATATCCACCGCTTACCTTATTTAACTATTATATATATTTTTTTATATAATTTTTTTTTAACACCTGTCACCCACTTAAACCATACACGTAGTGCCCAAATCCATTCTTAAATTAAGACACATGGTGTCCTAATTTTAATCAAACCCTTCAACTTCTCTTTTTATACCTTTTGCACACAACAAAATTTATATTATCCAATAATTCTATTATTTTAAAGTCATAAACATATTCATCCTAATCAACATTTTTTTTTTAATAAACATATATATGTTATAAGTTTTGCATTATTATGTCCTCATATGATATAAAGTGAATATATCCAACATATGTATTCTAATTAAAGTAAGGACCTAGGGTATTACAAATAGCCATTGTCAAAATCCTCAAAATGGAGGAACATTCATTAACCGTGATAAAGGGAGAAGAAATTACAAATACCAAGGGAGCAATTAAGAAAATTTTAGCTCCTGTTACAATTGATGCAAGAAACATAATCATGATACAAAAGATTGCCGGTTCAAATGCAAAAGATGCAAAAGGCATAATCATTTTGAAAAAGATTGTTGGTACTAGCAAAACCAAGGAGCTCATTTTACTATAAAAAGGAATCCTTTGATCAATTATTTTATTCTGCTTATTCTTCTCATCAAGAATCAAGTGATATATGGTATTTAGATAGTGGTTGTTCAAATCACATGACAAGCAACAAAAGTTGCTTTGTTTCCTCGAATGAAAATATAAAATCCTAAATTACACTTGCTGATGGAAAAAAATCAAAATGTTGAAGGAAAATGCATTATTGTCGTCAAAACTAAAGATGGCAATGAAAAATATATACATGATGTTTTTTATGTGAAAATGTGGATTATTCCACATTATGGCATTTAAAATATGGCCATTTAAACTTTCAAGGCCTTAAATTATTGAAACAAAAAGAAATGGTCCTTTGGCTACCATATACTTCTCTTGAAAAGAAAATATGTGAAGAATGCATTTATGGCAAAATGTATATATTGCCATTTCCAAAGGCTTCTTGGAGAGTTAGAGCTCTATTTGAATTGGTGCATATTGATATTTGAGATCCTTCAAGAAACCCCCATATTTGGTAGCAAAAGATATTTTTTATTATTTGTTGATAATTTTACCCGAATGATGTGGATTTATTTTATTGAGCAAAAATTATATGCTTTTCATTATTTTACTCAATTTAAATCCCTTGTTGAAAAACAAAGTAGGTATTCTCTAAAAATTTTAAGAACTGGTCGTGGGAGAAAATTTACTGATAAAAGATTTATTAATTTTTGTGAAGAGCATGGTATCAAAAAAGAGCATACTGTTCGACATACACCATAACAAAATTGTGTCACCGAAAGAAAAAATAGAACAATTGTTGAGATGGCATGTACCATGCTTTACACAAAGAATTTGCCAAAATATCTATGGGCTGAGGTTGTTAACACAGCCATTTACATTCTTAATAGATCCCCCACAAAAGCTGTGAAAAGTATGACTCCTTATAAAGTTGGTTCAAGAGAAAGCCAAAAGTTGATCATTTCAAAATTTTTGACTGTATCGTTTATGCCTACATACCAAAAGAAAATCGATAAAAATTGGATGAGAAGGAGAAAAATGCATCCTTGTTGGATATAGTGATGAATCCAAGGACTATCATTTCTACAATCTAGAATCAAAGAAGTTGATCATTTCGACAGATGTCATCTTTGCTGAAGGAGTAGCATGGCGATGGAGTGATGAAGCAACCAAGGCCACTTAATCCTTTGAAGAAGCTGAAGAAGCAAGAATTGATCAAAGCCAAGTACATATTCTTCAAGTTCAAGCCAAAGTTTGAGACAAGAAGATTCCTCCCCAAATTCAAGTCCTCTAACAAAAATGCGATCATCATAAGATCTTTATCAAACCTGTGATATCACATTATTTTCTTATGAGCCACAGAACAAAAGAAGAAGCACAGACACAAGCCATGGATGACAAGAGCAAGATGATAGAAAAGAATCAAAGGTGGGAGCTTATGAATATGCTAAGAGATAAAGACATCATAAGGCTAAAATAGGTCTATAAAATCAAGTACAATGAAGATAAATATTTAGGCGAAAAATATTTGACTATGCCTTTTTTAGGCGAAAAATACTGATCATATCTTTTTTCTAGGTCAAAAATATTGGCAGTGCTTTCTTTTGTAGGCAAAAAATATTTTACCATGCCTTGTGCCTTTCCATAGGTGAAAATTACTAATTGTGCCATTCCATAAGTGAGGAATGCTTTCTATGAGTGAGTAGCAATAGACAGATAAGCAACCATATCAAAAACTAGGAGACCTGTGAACTCTCCTACAGTACTATAAACAGTATCTATGAACAATTCTTTGAACAATATTCATCAACAGTACCCTAATTGGAATACTTTATAGATTTTTGTTTATTTCTTTCTTTTCTCCCTTTTTTTTTAAAAGTTTCTAGAATATATTTTTTTTTTGGCTAAAAAATTTGAAGGATTTTAGATTTTTTTTTGTTTTGTTAGAAAACAGAATCGATGTTTAGTAACTACTTTATAGGGTAACACATCATCGCTATAAAAAATTTTTTGATACAACACTTAAACCTAAGATTGAACTCACTCTGATACTATGTTAAAGAAAATAAAATTATATTGAACCTCTCTTATATTATAAATTAAGTGCCTATACATGCTTTTATATAGGCTAAAATAACAAAGCAACATAAATTAGGAATCCTTACAAACTTAGGAACCATTAACAAATTAGGAAAAGATTAATAATAAATCTAATTTTAATTCTAACAAAAGTTATAAGTTTATCAATTAGATGTGAAGTCACCCTTTCTCAGTGGAGAAATTGAAGAGGAAGTATCCGTGGAGCAGCTACAAGGGTATAAGATTCAAGGCAAAGAAGATAAAGTGTATCATTTAAAGAAAGCACTTTATGGACTTAAACAAGCCCCTCATGCATGGAACAACAAAATTAACAAATATCTTCTTGATCATAGATTTTACAAAAGCTCAAAAGAGCCATTCTTATATATGACGACACAAGGAAATCATTTTTTCATCCTATGCTTATATGTTGATGACTGATTCTACACTAGCATCGATGTAAAGATAATCGAAGATTTCAAAAAGAGCATGATGCAGAAGTACGAGATGACTGATCTTGGTCTCATGAAGTACTTTATTGGTATGCAAGTTAAACAAAAGCCTAGAGAGATATTAATTTCTCAAGAAAAGTATGCAGATGATTTGTTGAAGAAATTTCACATGAAGGATTGCATTAGCAACACCAATGGCATTGAATGAGAAGCTGTCACGAGAATATGGAAAAGAGAAAGTGGATGAGAAAATTTATCGAAGCCTTGTTGGTTCATTGATATGTTTGACAAGCACAAGGCCTGACATAATTCATGCAGTTAGCATCATTTCCAAATTCATGAGCGAGCCCAGCAAAGCATAGTTCATTGCTGTGAAAAGGATTTGAAGATATGTCAAGGGAACAAAGTCTTTTGGCATCTCATACAAATTTGAAAGTAATTCAAATTTAATTGGCTACACTGACAATGACTGGGCAAGTAGTGTCAACGATCGCAAGAGCACAAGTGGATACGTGTTTCTTTTAGGATCAAAAGTCATTTCATGGGGATCGAAAAAACAAAAGGCCGTAGCACTTTTGTCAGTAGAAGCGGAATAAATGGCAGGAAAAAGTGCTGCGATAGAAGCAGTATGGCTAAGAAGGATTTTAAAAGATTTACAGCAAAGTATCGAGGCACCAACCAAAATTTACTGAAACAACGTGTTTGCAATAGCCATGAGGAAAAATCCAATATTCCACAGCCGCACAAAACACATCGAGGTTCGACATCACTTCATTCGAGAGCTTGTGGAGAAAAGCGAGATCGAGTTAGAATTTTGCAAGACTAAAGAGCAGCTAGCAAATATTTTCACAAAGCCAATTCTGATAGAGAAATTTATCAAATTTATAAAAATGCTTGGAGTATATGATTTTTCTAGATTAAGGGGGAATGTTAAAAATTAATTTACAAATATTTAAAGAAAAAATCTAAGATATTAATAAAAAAATTTAGATAAATTAATAAAATAATCTTTAGTAAAAAATATCATAGAATAAAATAATGTAAAATTAAGAAATATGTAGATAATTATAATAAAATATATAGATATTTATAAATATTAAATATTACTAAGGATACTTCTGTAATAAGTTTTATGACTGTTAGATTAATCGTGTGGTTTAGGAGGTAAGATGGCTATAAATAGCCATGCACGTTGTAATAGTTTATGTGTAAGAACAATAATAATAATCAAAAATCAAACATTTTGATCAATTAAAAACTTTCATTTCTCTCTCCCACTCACTTTCCTTTTCTTCTATAAACCTCAAAATACCAATAGTAAAACCCTAAACCCTAATCTCAAATCCATCTCCATCTCCACCAACACTTTCCTCTCCCAAGAACCCCAACTCGCTGAGTCAGCTGAACCCTCACCTGTTCTGCCTAAGCCAGCAACCGGCAGCCCCATTTACAATGAAAACCGCGTAACCCAGTTCTCAAGAAGGCAGCTGTTGCTGAATATCTAATTCCTCTGGGGTTCCTCCAGCATTCCCCCACCCCACGCATCCAGTCTTTATCACAAACACTTGATGCGCAGCATCTGATGGATGTTTTTGCTGACTGGATGACCAGTTAGAGATGGTCTGATATGAAAGAATTGAGTTTTGGATTCGGAGTTTGGATAAGAATGGGAAGCGGAATAAGCCTGATGTTAGTTTATACAATCATTATTTGAGGGCTAATTTGATAATGGATGCCGATGCTGGTGATTAATTTGTTTGATTTGTAGTTGCCCAGATGGAGGATTTTGCTACCGTGCCTAATACTGCTTCCTTTAATTTAGTCTTGAAAGCCGTGTACTAGGCCAGAGACTGAGGCTGCTGAGAAGTTGCTCCAATGGTTAGCTTTCTGTTCAATTTCTTTTTTCCTTCGTTTTGGTAAATGTATAAAATATGTACAGATGTTTGTAATACTTATAATGCATATTAAAAAATATGTACAATTCTTTGTTATACTTATATTACATATTATCAGTGGCCTTCTATATTTATTCAAATTACTATGGCATATGAAATTTATTACTAGATAGTTGTTGCCCCACTAACAACCTTTCAAAATCTTGACAAGTTGTAAGATTTCTTTTTTGTAAAAGTCGATGGAAAAGTTCTAAAATGAAAAAACAGGAGAGGAACCCAAATTCTTAATTTGATGTTAGCCGCAGTTGATATTTTTATGCTATGAGATTTGGTGAGATTATTCCTACTTAGTAGTTTAAAAAATATTCATTAAATACCCAATTTATTAAAAAATAACCATTTTATCCTTATTTAATAATAGTTAACTAAAAAAATTAATAGTAGTTAGCTAAAAAATAAATAAAATATTAAATGTATGATTTATTTTATATATTTTCTAATGCTTATATAATATTGAATTGTTAATATATTGTAAAATTTTATAATTATATTATAGTACAATAGTTATGATTCTATACAATTATAAGTATTGTATTATAATATATTTTATTTATAGATTAATATTTATTTATGAATTATAATATTATACTATAATATATTTTCTTTATAAACCAGCATTTATGTATGATTTATTTTATTTATTTTCTAATACCTAATTAATATTGAATTATTAATATATTTTAAAATAAATAAACATATGTTTTAATTATTAATAAATATTTATATTCAATGTGTTATAAAATAATATATATTATTATTTTAATATTTATTTTCAGTTAGGAGTTGAAAATAATGTTTTAACTAATTACTATTATCATAAGGGGATAATTGTTATTTTTTATTAAACTAAAATTTTATGGGTATTTTTAAAACTATTAGAACTATTTAAGTTAATAGGCTAATTTTTAGGGATTTACATATTATTATACTTAACCCTGTCAACTAACATTTGAAGAATTCGAGGTATTATGAAAACAACATGAGGTATTGTGATACTAGGTTAAACAATAGAGAGGGAACTTGGCATTCTCCCTTAAAGAAGAATACATAAAGATAGTTGTATTCCACTATGAATTCACATCACATACTATATAAAGGAGGCATTGTATCACAAAGAGGGGGTCTGACATTCATTAAGTGAACATTCTCAAGCACACATCCTTAAGATAAAGTCTTTCCTTCTTGGCAATATTAGTAATCTTCACATTCCATTCAACTTTTTTTTTTGTTAAAACTGACCTTAAGCATTGCCCTTGCATCCCAACATCCTTATTGCATTTGTTGGCATTGAGCTGCTTACATTAAATCTGTCAAGTCACAAACAGATATATTGAATACCACCGCGAGCAACTCTATTAAATATTAATCCGATTTTGCAGCAACTGTGACCTACCCTTACTAGTTGTGTTCTTTTGCAATGTTAATGGGACTATCTCACACATACCTAGTGAATTTATAATTTAAGTCTTGCGTTTTATTATATGTCACACGAATAATAGTGACAGTAGCAGATCTATAGTAACTTAAAAGAGGTGCGAGAGCTCAATTTGGATCTAGAGGCCTAATTACATTGAAGTCCATTTGAACGATTTGGCAATTATAATTGACAAGTGGATTGAATAAATTTTTCCGCCAGCAATATATTTTAGTAAAAGAAATGCAGACAAAGTATTAACCCAATTTTATGTTGTCAATGTTTGTAACCCAATTATTATATATTTTTTTTATAATGGTGCAAAATTGAAATCACAATTTAAAATGATAATATATGATATATTCAATGTCTAAAAATCAAGTATATTTAGTGATATTTGAATAATAATATCAATCTATGTCCTATGGTAAGGGTTAAAGTCAAGTATTTTTAATGATTTGAATAATAACCTCATCTCAAGCTACGTAACCCAGCGTAAAGGTTGGGAGAAATAATTTTCCCAAGTCATTCTCAATCATTGATAGAGAAATGAGTGAAGACTTTGACTCTAGTTTTTAAGAGTAAAATAGTTAGAATTTATAAGGGTAAGTTCTTTTTCAACCGGTGGGGGCTGATGTAGGACATGAGCACTGGATTGTAATTGGGGTGTAACTTAAGCATTATCTTATTTTGCTCCATAATTTACGGTTTCGAATGTAATTTATGCAACCGGTTCAATTTCATCGAATGAGTCTTCAATTATTTATTTTAATTTATTTCAATAGATTTTTTTTTCTAGGATTTACTTTATATTAAATACTAATAACTTGGATTGGACTATATTGATGATTTCAAATTATTTAGTCTCTAGAAAAAAAATTCAAAAATTCAATTATTTTTTTAATCTTTTCATATTGATAAGGAAAGCTCAGATTTTCTTTAAAATTAGTTTTTTAATTTATTTTCATATTTATTTTGGTCAAGTAATTAATAAAAATTTTACAAAATAGTTAAAATAACTTTTGATTAATCAAAATCACTTTTATCTCCTAGAAATGCTTTAAATATATTAAAATTTTATGTAAAACATTAGAATACTCAAATAATCAATTTGTAAAATTTCAAAACATCACCCAAGAGGAGATTAGTAAAACTTAATCATTCTTATGTCGTACTATTTTTTGTCCTGCAAAGATTACAAGCAAGGTTGAATTCATTACAATTCAAGGAGATTTTAAGTTTGTTGTTTGAGATTGAAATTAACAGATTTTCAGCATCAACAGTTGGCACCATTTGTGGGGAAAGAACGAGAAGCCAATTGCTGAGTTTTAGAGTTTGAACCAAAGATGGCCACAAAGGACAAGCATTATCCGACAAGATGCACTTGATGAAGAGAGGTCTGTTGCAGGACGATTTTAGGGATTTTCATCCATATGAAGAGGAATGCCAGGAAATTACGAACCAAGAGGAATCCAACTCGCAAACCAATTCGAATCGGCAACCACCCAGCCAGGTAACGATTCGGTTGGATCCGAGTGAAGCGAATTGGTTGCGACAGGAATTTGAAGATAGCCATTGTTCACAGGCCAAAAAGGACAAGAAAATGGCAAGGTTGGAGTATATGATGGTGGCCTTGCGAAAGGAGTTAGAAAAGTTAAAGCAAATGTTAAGACATGGTGTGGGGAAATCAATAGGGAATGAAGTGTTAATGGAGAAGGAGGAAAATAGTGTGCCGAGGCTTGAAAGTGAGAAAAAAGGCCGTGGTCCGTAAGAGATGGGATTCAAAAGTAACAACAACGACTACAACTTTCCGGGAGCTAAGCCCTCAAGAAGAAAGAGATATATCGTATCCTAAAAGAGGAAAGGAACGGCTGTGGAGCAGCCAATCCATGGAAAATGTCGAGATCCAAGACCTAATGCGCTCGTTACCATACGGGGGGACCTAATGCCATAGTCCCTACAAGATTAGCATGACCAAGGAAATAATTTGAAGCGCCTTGTCCAGTAAAGCTTGCATTCATATGATATGGGTTCGTACTTGAATCAGAAACGATAGAAGGAGAAGAAGGCTTTGATGCATGTAAATTTACCTTAGATCGAGCAGGATATAAGGTTGGAAGAAATTTAAGGGAAAGATCATACTTTTTAGGTAATTAATAGTCAAAAAATAAAAGAATGCCTCAAAAAGCTATTGGAGGGACGTGAGGCAAAGAAGAAGTAGGATGAACAAGGGGGAGCTGCTATAAAAATAAATCTTGGATATCCTTTTACAAAAGAAATCTGAGAGTTGGCTCTCTTAAGAAAATTTAAGATGTTGCAAATCACCCCTTATATAGGGAAACCTGAATCAATTTCGCATGTGAAGCTATTCAGAGAAATGATGCATATTCAAGGTTTGACTAAGCTCCAGATGTGCCGATCTTTTCCCTTGACCATGGAGGGACAAGCTTAAAAATGGTTTATGAGCCTGAAGCTAGATTCGATTAGGAATTTTACTCAGTTATGTTATATATTCATTAGCGAATTCAAGGGAGCAGCATCGACTGACAAAAGCATTAGCTCATTGTTGATACTAAAGTAGGGTCAGGGAGAAAGTTTGAGGAATTTCGTCAAAAGGTATCATGACAAGGTTAAGGAACTAGAAGCCTTTAAGCATCTCTTAGTGTTAGAAAGATTAAGAAGGGGATTACGTATAGAGAGAGCTTGATATGCAATCCATAAGAACGATGTGACGACATATGGGCAGGCTTGGAAAGAAATATTTGACAAGATCTAGATAGAAGACTAAGTCCTCCTTAGGCAAAAAGAGGAAAAGGTGAGTGGATCTCGCGAATAAATAGGCACACCGCTGGTAGAGGACAAGAAGAAGGAAAGCTCTTGCGATATAAGACCTGGACTAAAAAAGGAGCAAGACTACCAATGGTCGAGAACTAATTGGTCGGGTGGTAAAGTACCTGAAAAAGACAAGCTCCTGCCATCTCCAAAGGAAGGAGCAAAAGAAGTTGTGCAGGTGCATGATAACCAAAAATTTACACCGTTTAGTTCATTTTTAGCTGATATCTATAAGGATATCAAAGATTCGGGGTTACTAGTATTGGATCCATGGCCGCTGAAGATAAATTTGGATAAAAAGCCCAGGGATAAAGTATGCATATTTCATCGTGACCATGGGCACACGAACAACGACTACTTGGATTTGAAAAAGCAGATTAAGGTGTTGGTCAGAAATTGATACCTTGATCGGTATGTAGATCATTCGCAAAGGAGGACCAAGCAGTACTAATCAAGAACATCTAAATGAAGATATAGAGTAGAGAAGTTTGGTTATCACAAGAGGACTAACCCTGACAGGGAATTCGAACAGAGCCAGGATAATTACTCTAAATATTCCCTGTTAAAAGCAACCACTAGCGCCACGTTATGACTGTGCACATAGAAAAGAAACCTCGGATAACTACAATACTGATCATGTACATAGATGAAGACGAGGTAGGTGTGAGCTAGCTACACGATGACGCCTTAGTGGTCACGCTAGAAGTAGGACCAATCGAAGTTAGCAAAATTCTTATAGACACCGAAAGCTCAGCTGACATCATTTTCAAAGATACCCTAAATTCATTGAACATAGAGGATCTATGGTTGGGGTCGATCGACACTACCTTATATGGATTTGCAGAATCCTACACCCTCCTTATCAGGACAGTCCAGTTATTAGTAATCAAGGAGAGTCCACCTTATTAGAAGATCGCCATGGTAACTTTTTAGGTGGTCAATTTGAAAATGTCATATTCCATAATCTTAGGAAGACTATTCCTAAGATTAACTAAAGCGATAAAAACTATCCTTTACCTAAAGCTCAAATTGAGAGTAGGAGAAGGAATTGGTGTGGTTCAAAGACACCAAAAACAAGCAAGGAACTACTTTGCAATCTCTTTGAGGCGAATGTATTGCATCACCACCCAAAACACAGAGAGTATGGATAAAAGCAATAAAGGTAAGGAGCAGGAGAGAATCCTGCGGCAGCTACAATCAAAACCTGGTCAGGAGGGTGCAAATCTATAGCCAAGTTCATCGAACAACTGGAGGAAGTAGTTTTGGATAAAGAGAACTTATAGAAGCTGACCAAGATTGGATCTCAGTTATTGAAAAAAGAGAAGAGGAAGCTGGGGAAGTTCTTAAAGAAACACATTGATGTTTTTGCGTGGACACATGATGATATGTTAAGTATTGACCCTAAAATAATACCCCACTACTTTACAACGAATCCTTCCTTCAAACTTGTAAAGCAGAAAAAGAGAGTGTTTAATTAAGAAAGAAGATAGGCTATTCAAATGGAGGTCGATAAACTCTTATGAGCCAGTTTCATCAGAAAAGTTCACTATCCAAAATGGATTACCAATGTAGTTATGGTGAAGAAGTCAAAAGGAAAGTGGAGGATGTGCATGGACTTTACAAATCTAAACAAGGCATACCCTAAAGATGGTTTCCACTTCCAAGAATTGACTTGTTGGTGGACGCGATGGCTGGTCATAGACTTCTAAGCTTCATAGATGCTTCTTCAAGATACAACCAGATTAGGATGTATGAACTTGATCAGGAAAAGATCGCTTTCATCACGGATCAGGGGCTATATTGCTACAAGGCAATGCCTTTTGGATTAAAAAGCGTTAGGGCCACTTTCTAAAGGCTAATGAACCGAGTGTTTAAACCCTTGATTGGAAAAAAGATGGAAGTATATGTGGATGACATGATCACAAAATCCATGAACATGGATGACCACATTTGGCACTTGGAAGAAACCTTTTCACTTCTCAGAAAATAGAAGATGAAACTAAACTTGGAAAATGAGCTTTTGGAGTGAGTTTATGGTTAGTCAAAGAGGAATCGAAGGCAATCCCAGAAGATCAAGGCAACTTTAGAAATGAAATCACCTTTTACGTTGAAAGAATTGCAAAGCTTAACTGAGAAACTGATGGCCCTGAGTAGATTTATTTTGAAAGCCAATAACAGATGTTTTCAATTTTTTCAGGTCATGAAAAAAGGGAAAAACATCCGGTGGATAGATGAGTGTGAAAAGAGGTTTCAGGAGTTGAAGCGTTACCTGGCAAATCCTTCGCCTTTATTTAGCCCGCAAAGTGGAGACATCCTCTACTTGTATCTGGTTGTCTCCAACCACGCGACGTGCTGAGTGTTAGTCAAAGAGAATCATGATAAGGTCCACAGACCTATCTATTATACCAGCAAGTCATTGTTGGATGCCGAGACCAAGTACATAAGAAATTAGCTTTAGCACTCGTAGTGGCCAGCAGGAAATTACGACCATATTTCCAAACGCACCGGGTTGTGGTACTAATAGACAGGCCACTAAGGTAGATTTTCCACAAAGTACATCTTTTTGGGTGATTAGTGAGATAGACTGTGGAACTCAGTGAATTTGACATTGATTTCAAGCCGCACAGAGCAATAAAGGATCAAGCTTATGCATATTTCATCGCGGAACAATACATGATGAGGAACTCTATAATATGCCAAATCAGGAATGTTATAAACACCTAGAGACTAGAAGCTTTACTCAAACCTACATGGCAGTTGTACATAGATGGTCCCTCGAATATGCAAGGAAGAGGAGTAAGGATTATCCTTGTGGGACCAGACAACGAGGAGATAGCCTATGCACTCAAATTCGACTTTAGTGTCACAAATAATAAAGCCGAATATGAAGCATTACTGGCTGGTTTGAATCTTAAGCAGGCAATAGGAGTTCAATATTTGGAGATTAAAGGTGATTTACAATAGGTGGTGAATCAAGTCAACGGGCAATTCCAGGCTCGGAAAGGAAACATGCAAGCCTATTTGGATAAAGTCTGACAACTGATGAATAAAATGAAAAAGGTCAGTATAGAGCAAGTTCCTAGAAGAGAAAACACTCGAACAGACACCTTTACAAAGTTGGCATCATCATTACAAGGGAAGATTCCGAGATCAATCCCAATTGAGTTCCTGACATCAAAAAGTGTTGGTCCAAAAAGCTCTCCTACCATACATGCACTTAAGTACAATAAGGAGTTGAATTGGATGAACTTGATCTAGAAATACTTGCAAAAGGGTGAATTGCCTGAAAATCAAGAAGAGGCAAGGAGGGTCAAGAACAAATCAGCTAGGTACCTCATTGTAGATGGAGTACTCTACAATAGAAGATACAGGTTGCCGTATTTATGATGTTTGTCCCCACAGGAGGCAGACTATCTACTTAAAGAAACCCATATGGGAATATATGGTGATCATAGCGGAGTTTGATCCTTAGCACACCAAATCATAAGGCGAGGGTATTACTGGCTGACCCTGTATCAAGATGTGATTCAAGTCACGAGATTGTGCTGATGATGTTAGCTTTATAGTGACATACCAAAATAGCTACCAGGAAAACTAACTACACTACTCAGCCCTTGCCTTTTTGCCTAGTGGGGACTAAACCTGATCGAGCCTCTGCCTACCGGGAGAGTTCAAATGAAGTACGCTATGATCATAATTGATTATTTTATGTAATGGGCCGAAGCTGAACCTCAGGTCACCATTACCGAAAGAAAGGTCACTGCATTTGTATAAAGAAATTTGATTTATCAATTTGGCATGCCTTACGTCCTAATTATGGACAATGGCAAGCAGTTTGACAGTAGTCACTTCAGGGAATTTTGCTCTGATTTGGGCATTGACCTTAGGTTGGTAACCCCTGCTCATCCAAAAGCCAATAGTCAAGTAAAGACTTTGAATAAGACCATCAAGAAAATCCTGAAGAAGAAATTGGATGATCACAAAGGAGCGTAGGTAAACGAGCTTTCCCGAATATTATGGGCATACAGAACCATAGCAAAAGTCTCAATTAATGAAACACCTTTTTCATTGGCATTTGGCTTCGAGGCGGTAATACCTGTAGAGGTTGGAGTCCCAATGTTCTGAGTTAGTCATTTTGATGAAGGTCAAAATGAGGAAAATATACAAAATGACTTGGACCTACTCAAAGAAAAGAGGGATCAAGCCTTATTAAAAATAGTCGCTTATCAACAAAAAGTAGTCAAATATTACAACCAAAGGGTTCGCTCTAAAGCATTTAGAGAAAGTGATTGAGTACTGCGGCGAGTCAACCTGAAC
This sequence comes from Azadirachta indica, assembly GCA_022749755.1. Classification (NCBI taxonomy): domain Eukaryota; kingdom Viridiplantae; phylum Streptophyta; class Magnoliopsida; order Sapindales; family Meliaceae; genus Azadirachta; species Azadirachta indica. The sequence goes on from CM040442.1 coordinate 15,497,145, forward strand.
ACGAAGAAACCAGGAGAGGGAATCGTTGGAGTAAACTAGGAGGGACCCGATAAGATCATTAGAGTTGTAACGCCAAATGTTTATAAACTGCAACATCTTGATGGCAGAGAGATGAAGTCATGGAATGCGAAAATATTAAAAGTCTACTACCCTTGATTGTGGTGGAGTAGTTTGATTGTAAATATATCAATAAAATTAGGCCTTCGACACCTTTCTTTGTGCGATTTTCGCCAAGCAATGAGATCATTTTTCATTCCAATTCTAGATCAAGAAAATACCGATCTAAATCATACAAACGAATTAGTCAAAACATCGACCTAAATTAATCAACTGCACTTTAAGATCAACAAAATACTGATCTAGAAAAGGTGACAAATCACCTGTGACATCAACGACTTCTTCAAATCGAGAAAATACCAATATGGAGAAATCAACACCAAATCAATAAAATACATATTTGAAGCCATTAACAACAAACTAAAATCGATCAAACGTTGATCCAGAAAGGTTAAGCAAAATCAACCGAACAAAATAACAACTTGACACATTAATACCAATATGATGAAAATTTCCCACGGCTCATGGTCAACCAGACAACAGTCGAGAGAAAAAGGTTGCGCCACGAATGATCATGAAAATACTAATCAGAAAAAAAAAAAAGTCACAATCAAGTTAGGATCTTTCTAATGCAATTACATAGAAAATTTTCACACTTAAAAAATTTATGCCAAGAAATATTTGTTTGAAGTTCTATTAGAAGATCTCATGAATTACTTGGTTTATTATCAAAAGTTAAACATTATCCGTGCATGATTACAGAATATGTTAAACAACAAAACAAGTCTATAATAGAAAATGACAAACTTTTCATTAAAAATAATAATAGTAAGTTACATTAGATAGAATCATTATAAGTCTGAATACAAGCTTTGTTACAAAATATAATTATTTGTCCAGGGAGACGATAGTTCCAAAAGTAGGATGGCTAACATTTCAACCTCGAAAGGATTCTAAATCGCCTCAGACACTAACGGACCAGGAAGCTGCTAATCAGTGCTTATCAGAACCGTAAAGGGTAAAATCATAATTTTATAATTTTAAATTAATAAAAATAATATTTTTCCTTATCTCTCCTTTTTTCCTTTTTCTTTTCTTTTTTTCTTCTCTCCTTTAGTTTCTTATTACCATCTTCTTCCTTGGCTGTTGCAAGCAGCCTTTCATAGCTGCGTGTGGCAGCCATTAACGACTATCTGTGGTAGCCATGAAAGGCTATTGCAGGCAGCCATCATGGCTGCTACAAGTAACCTTTCATGGCTGTGTGCGGCAGCCATGAAAGGCTCCTATAAGTAGCCTCTGATGGCAGCCATGGTGGTTGCGGGGGAAGAAGAAGAAAATTGGGAAAAAAAAAAGGAAGAGAAGGAAGACGAAAAGAAAAGAAGAGAGGAGGGAGAAGAGAAGAGAGAAGGAAAAAATAATATGAATTTATTAAGGGTGAAATAGTCTTTTCATATGGTCAACTTTGGTCAACTAAAAAAACTGTTAAATGTAACGGTTGCACTTAACGCTTGGGGGTGCTTTGACGAGTTTTAAAATTTTTAGGAACATGATGAAGATTGTCAAAATTAGTTCGGGTAAATTGAAGATTACCCTAATAGTAACGATACGATATTTTTTTAAAATATATTATTCTTTATATATGTTAGTCAATATAAATTATATTTTTATCGTAAATAAAATATTATAAAGTTATTCTTTCAATTTGTGAATATCATGTTAAAAAGAAATTTAAAGTTTAAATGAATTTATATTCAAAAGATAATTTATAAATTAGTTATGAATGTGTTATAAAATAAAATATATTATTATTTTAATATTTATTTTCAATTAGGAGTTCAAAATATTTTTTAACTAATTATTATTTTATAAAGGTAGTTATAATTGTTATTTTTAATAAAAATAGAATTTTTATGGATATTTTTAACACTATTAAAACTATTAAAATTAATAGGCTAAATTTTAGGGACTTGCATATTATTATACTTAACTCTGTCAACTATCAGAAGAGAGATTCAAAATATTATAAAAATAAAATGGGGTATCAGGGTATTAAGTCAAACAATAGGGAGAAATCAGAAATTCTCCCTCTATTTTAACACAAGTTACTTTCTTATAATAAATTGATACAATTGAATCCTAATTCAAAAAGTATTTTGGTCAATTATAAATTAACTAAAATAAGGTTTTAACCCTAAAAATGGACTCTAAAGTTTTTGTACTTTTATGTTCTTTCTATATTAAACTAATCATATAATGAATACTTTAGGCCTTACTTCCTCTAAAGTGGGATATACCAAAGTTACTATTTGATTTAAATCAAATTTAAGCCTACTCTTACCTTATACACTATAGCTTAAAATTTGGGCCCAACGTCAACTTTTATATACGAATGTTAACCTACTTGATTGTACGGATATGCAGTCCTTTAGGGCAAGCAATTTATAGGATTAATAACCATAAAACTTATTGGTAGTGTTCCATACTTTTGTCTTCAAAGTGCTATCGTTTTGTCTTGATGGCATTCTACACCAGCATATGTGGAGATTTGTATTGGGTTGGGTTTCCTCCTATTTAGAGATGGCCCAAATTTTCTCTTCAATAGTAACTAAGCCCAATTAACCCAAGGACATTTTAGTCTTTTCTCAAGTAGAGTTTAGTGTTTAATTTGCTGCAATATATATATATGTCTTAAGTAGAGAGAGGTGGGTACTGTTCATCACATAGAGAGAGAGAGGCGGCACTGTTCATCATCTAAAGAGAGAAGCGAACGGTTCACTGTTTAGAGAGATAGGCAGAACGGTTCACCGTCTAAAGAGAGAGACAGCACTGTTCACCGTCTAGAGAGAGAAAGGACACTGTTCACCGTCTAGAGAGAGAAGGGCTCTGTTTATCGTCTAGAGAGGCGGCACTGTTCATCGTTTAGAGAGAAAAAGTACTATTTATCATCTAGAGAGAGAAAGGATACTGTTTATCGTCTAGAGAGAGGCGGTTACTGTTCACGAGATAGAGGCAGAATAATAAACTCGGGACAGTTTTTGATCAAGTGGCTAATCAAAGGTTGATTCGTGATCCGATTGAGCTGAAATTTTACCAGCAGTTTCCTAACTCAGAAGACTAAATTCTGAACAGTGGAAATCAGATTTGGAGCTCTCTTCCTCCAGATTTCGTGGTTGAAAGTTAGGCTACCATTATGGTGTTGTTTTTCTTGAACTCTCTCTAATTTCTGTGTAAAACTTAATTGTTTGTCAAGATTGTGTGATCTTGAGAATATTATGGATGTGTACCTCTAGTTCTAACTAGAGAGAAATTGTGTATTCCCATTATTTGATTATAGTGGAGTTTTTTGGGTGGACTACGATCCCATGGTTTTTACTCCTCACATTGGGAAGGTTTTCTACGTTAAAATTAATTGTGTTATGATTATTTTGTTGATGATGTGGTTACTGTCCAAGAATTGATTTTGTGCCAAAAAAATTGTTGCTCTATTTGTTTGTTTCCTATTAGGTTCACTCAAGAGGGGATAAGGTAATTATTATGCTTCCGCAAATTGATTTGTATTAGTTTATCCCAACAAAGTGGTATCAGAGCTTTGGTTATATTTGTTTTGTGCCTTGTGTTGAATGATGGAAGCTAATACAAGTAAAATGGTTAATTTGAATGGTGCCAATTATCATTTATGGAAGGGAAAGATGGAAGATCTTTTATATGTGAAAGATTATTATTTACCTGTGTTTGAGAAACAGAAACCCGATAATAAAACAGATGCACAATGGAAGTTGCTTCATCATCAAGTGTGTGGGTATATCAGACAATGGGTAGATGACAATGTTTTGAATCACATCAGTGGAGAGACAGATGCAAGTTCTTTGTGGAATAAGCTTGAAGAGTTGTATGTCAGAAAAACCGGGAACAACAAACTATTTTTGATAAAGCAGATGATGAACTTGAAATATCGGGATGGAAAACTCATGACAGATCACTTGAATGTATTTCAGGGAATCATTAATCAGTTGGCTGGAATGAACATCAAATTTGAAGATGAAGTATAAGGGTTATGGCTTTTAGGCACATTACCAGACTTATGGGAGACATTTAGAATGTCATTATCTAACTCAGCTCCAAATGGTATTATCACCATGGAATTGGCTAAAAATAGTGTTCTGAATGAAGAGGATAGAAGAAAGTCACAAGGTTCTTCACAGTCAGATATCTTAGTCACAGAAAAGAAGGGGAGGAGTAAGAGTAGAGGTCCGAAGAACAGAGATAAAAGTAAAAGCAAGACCAATAAGTTTGCCAATGTTGAATGCTATCATTGTGGTTTGAAGAGGCATATAAAGAAGTATTGTCGACAACTCAAGTGAGACAATAAGAAGGATAAAGGAAAGGAAAAAAAAAATGATGACAGCAGTGATGATGACAAAGTTACTACTGTTACAGATGACTTTCTTAGTATGTATAATGATGATGTCAACCTTGTGTGCCATGAGACCAGCTGGGTAATTGATAGTGGTGCCTCCATTCATGCTACATCGCGAAGGGAATTCTTTACATCTTATACATCCGGTGATTTTGGAGATGTTAAGATGCGAAATAATGGCTTAGCTAAAGTCATAGGCATGGGAGATGTGTGCTTGGAGATCAATAATGGCACGATGTTACTTCTGAAAAATGTCAAGCATATTCCTGATATTCGTTTTAACTTGATTTCTGCAGGTAAACTTGATGATGAGGGTTTCTCCAGCAACTTTAGTAGTGGTAAATGGAAGCTTAGCAAAGGTTCTATGGTTGTGGCTCGAGGAAAGAAATGTTCTTCATTGTACTTTATGCAAGCAAAGATTGCAGACAGCAGCATCAATACGGTGAAAAATGAAGATACAATTGAGTTATGGCATAGAAGACTTGGTCACATAAGTGAGAAGGGTTTGAATGTTTTGGCCAAGAAGAATATGCTTTCTTGGTTAAAAAATGAATCTTTGAAGAAATGTGTTCATTGCTTGGCAAGGAAGCAAACTAGGACTACCTTCAAGACATCTCCACCTTCAAGGAAATTAGGTATACTCGAACTAGTACACTCTGATGTTTGTGGTCCTATGAAAACAAAAACACTTGGTGGTGCTCTCTATTTTGTGACTTTTATAGATGATCACTCAAGGAAGTTATGGGTTTATACATTGAAGACAAAGGATCAAGTACTAGATGTGTTCAAACAGTTTCAGGCCTCAGTTGAAAGACAGACTGGGAAGAAGTTGAAGTGCATCAGAACTGATAATGGGGGTGAGTATTCTGGACCATTTGATGAGTATTGCAAACAGATAGGAATTCGTCATCAAAAAACACTTCCGAAGACTCCTTAGTTAAATGGGCTAGCTGAGAGAATGAATAGAACACTAGTTGAAAGAGTGAGATGTTTGCTTTCACAAGCACAATTGCCAGTATCTTTTTGGGGGGAAGCTTTGAATACAGTTATACATGTATTGAATCTTACACCGTATGTTCCTTTAGACTTTGATGTTTCAGATAAAGTTTGGTCAGGAAAGAATGTCGCTTATGATTATTTGCGTGTCTTTGGATGTAAAGCATTTGTGCATATTCTCAAAGATGAGAGGTCTAAACTTGATGTTAAGATAAGACAGTGTGTATTTCTCGGCTATGGTCAAGATGAGTTTGGTTACAGGTTTTATGATCCAGTGCAAAAGAAACTTGTAAGAAGTTGGGATCTTATATTTATGGAAGACCAAACTATACATGATATTGAGAAGTCAAAAGAAGCAATGCCTCAGTATAGTGATGCGTTGATAGACTTGGATCCAGTTCTTCCTACACATGTTCCAGCACAGCCTACAGATGAAGTCCTGGATGACCAACATGGTACAGATGATATTAACACTCATACACAGGTTCAGGATCATTCATTTACTTCAGAGGCTTCACTAAATACTCCACTCAAAAGATCTACCAGAAACCGACAGCCCTCCACATGGTATCCTATGAGTGAGTATGTATTACTAACTGATGGGGGAGAACTTGATATGTTAACCAAGACTCTTCCGAAGGAAAAGCTTGAAGTTTGTTGTTCAATTGTTGGATTGACAAGTTCCTCCATATAGTCGGAAAGGGGGAGATTTATTGGGTCGGGTTTCCTCCTATTTGGAGATGGCCCAAATTTTCTCTTCAATAGTAACTAAGCCCAATTAACCGAAGTACATTTTAGTCTTTTCTCAAGTAGGGTTTAGTGTTTAATTTGCTGCAATATATATATGTGTCTTAAGTAGAGAGAGGTGGGTACTATTCATCACATAGAGAGAGAGAGGCGGCACTGTTCATCGTCTAAAGAGAGAAGCGAACGGTTCACCGTCTAGAGAGAGAGGTGGAACGGTTCACCGTCTAGAGAGAGAGGTGGCACTGTTTACCATCTAGAGAGAGAGGCGGAACGGTTCACGGTCTAGAGAGAGAAAGGGCATTGTTTACCGTCTAGATAGAGAAAGGGCACTGTTCACCATCTAGAGAGAGAAGGGCTCTGTTCATCGTCTAGAGAGAGGTGGCACTGTTCATCATTTAGAGAGAAAAGTACTGTTTATCGTCTAGAGAGAGAAAGGATACTGTTCATCGTCTAGAGAGAGGCGGTTACTGTTGACGAGAGAGAGGCAGAATAGTAAGCTTGGGGCAGTTTTTGATCAAGTAGCTAATCGGAGGTTGATTCGTGATCTGATTGAGCTGAAATTTTACCAGCAGCTTCCTAACTCAGAAGACTAAATTCTGAACGGTGGAGATCAGATTTGGAGCTCCCTTCCTCCAGATTTCGTGGTTGAAAGTTAGGCTACCATTATGGTGATGTTTTTCTTGAACTCTTTCTAATTTCTTTGTGAAACTTGATTGTTTGCCAAGATTGTGTGATCTTGAGAATATTATGGATGTGTACCTCTAGTTCTAATTAGAGAGAAATTGTGTATTCCCATTATTTGATTATAGTGGAGTTTTTTGAGTGGACTACGATCCGGTGGTTTTTACTCCTCACATTGGGAAGGTTTTCCACGTTAAAATTGATTGTATTATGATTGTTTTGTTGATGATGTGGTTACTGTCCAAGAATTGATTTTGTGCTAAAAAAATTGTTTCTCTATTTGTTTGTTTCCTATTAGGTTCACGCAAGAGAAGATAGGGTAATTATTATGCTTTCGCAAATTGATTTGTATTAGTTTATCCCAACAATTTGATTGTTACTTTTTTTTACTATAATTGCAACGATTTATTTTTCTAACGTATCATATACAACTTCACATCTCCCTACATAAATTGACAAATTTTACTCCTTAGCTCATGTCACCTCAGTTGGATTTTTGATTTCTTAAATGCCAACAAATAAAGATAATCTTTGACTTTTGTGATTTATAAATTATTACTCTTTTCCATAGACTCCAAAATACCTTTTGAGCTCCTTCCACAACATTCCAAGAACCTTTTATTTTCTCTCTTGCATTCTTTAAGATATCTTGTCATTCCTTCTATTTCCATAGCCGCCTAGATGCATCGCTTTTCAATTAGTGAAATTGATCACATGTAATTGTTGTGTCTAAATGTCTCGCAATTTTCAAAGAAGTTGGCTATATAAATAACAGCCAGCTTGATCTCGAAATTGTTTACTTAAATTGTGGGACGTCTTATTCTAGAGAGTGTCTCAGTAATCAAAAGCATAGCTTAATCGCATATTGCCCAATTGTTCTCAGCTTCTTCTCTAAAGTCATCCATGGTGTCTTGCGCTGGCCATAATACATGATCTTTTGTTATTTTAGTTAATTTGATTATAATTGGAGAGATGACAACTGTTGTTTTCACATTTATATAACTAATTTTGTAAAACAATAATAAAATAATTATTAGCATGAATTAGATAATACTATTATTTTAATTTTAATTTAATTTATTAACATGATATATTAATTTGTAAAATGTTGAAAATTAAATTAAGAATTTAAGTTTTTTTTTAGAGTTTCCTGTTTTTTATTAGGATATGCATATATATATAAATATCCGTTAAAATATAGATATTGACAAATATCCATTTAGGAGGATATGAATATTATATAAAATATTTGTAGAGGATATGGATAGGATATATAGATATGAAATTTTTTGTAGGATGTAAATATGGATATCAAGGTATGCATATTGTATCCTATCCATTGTCATCCCTACTTGAGGGGTTAGATTTAAAGGATTCGTCATAAAAAACACAAAATCTCAAAAAACATTTCTCTCTTTTAAAGCTCAAAACCTTACTTTAATTAAATTAAGGCTAATTAAAATAAATGTTTTATCCTAATTAGGATTAGTTAGAATAACTATTTTATTACAAAAGCGAGTTTTAAATACCTCTTTTAATTACGATTAAATTATACTAATATAATTTTTAGATAAAATCTTATCTTAATAAGTTGACTTACATTAAAACAAGATTGCGTGAGCCATTCATGTTCTACTACAACCTCATGTCACATACCATATAAAGACTATATGATTCTACGTTCAAAGGGGGATCACCATACGATATAATCATCACATTATATCATCTTCAAATTAGCTAGGAGATTCATTAGCATAAATTCCTTAGAGATCACATCCTTAGAGAATGCTTTCTTCTTCACAGCAACACTTGTAATTTTTGGCTCACTTTTAGCAATCACTTGTCGTCCTTGTCAACCTTAAGCACTATCCTAGCATGCTGTCATCTTTCCTGCATCTTCTAATCTTAAACTAATTTTTTTATCTTTCAAAAACACCTTGTCTAGAGCTTTAAGTTTCTCATTTCGCAATCGGTTGTATTGAATATTGCTACAAGTCAGTCTATTTAATATTGATATAATTGTAATCTGCCATTAAATCATTGTGTTACGACTTGACACGTGAATTAAGTAGATTTCTCTTACAAACTACTGCTAGTAGGTGGTGCCCTTAAGCCCAATTACGATAGCAATACTTAGGGCTTGCACCATTTAGATAAACTACTCCTAGTAGGAATCGCGAAACGTGGCGGTTACGCCAACGTAGACAAACTACTGCTAGTACAAATTGTGATACTTGGGGGTTGCGCCAACTCTGATAACGGTATCATTAACCGAGATCTGCCTCATATCTTATTAGAAAAGTATGCACCATATTACTTGAATCACAAAACTAACTATATGATACTTCTACGAGGAAAATTTTATATTCTTTTCCGACAAAAATTTCTCTTGCAAAAAACCTTGCCTTGTCCAAGTAGTATTACCTTTTATTTTATTATCATGATATTTTCCTGAAATTTCGTAGAATCTTTGTAGAAAAGTTTTCCTTTTTCAAATGAAATTCAGCTTGTTTTTTTAATTACAAAGATATCTTTTTCACAAAAGAATAGTAAACTTCAACCAACCTCATAAAAAGCATCTACACAACTGCCAGAGCCACGATACATGCTTGAACGCTCGGCGATAGCAATAATACATGACTAAAAGCCTAGTTATAGCCATAACACATGCCCAGACGCTAGGCAACAGCAATAATACATGACCAGAAGCCTCATGATAGTCATAATACATGCCCTAATGCCCGGCAACATCCATAATACATGATCAAACACCCATGGATAGCCATTTTTTACATGCTTGAATGCCTGACGACAGCAATAATTCATGACCAAACGCCTTGCGATGGCCATAATACATGCCCCGACGCCTGGCAATAGCTATAATACATTGTTAAACACTCGGTGATAGCCATAACAGATGCCTAGACACTCAATGACAACAATAATTCATGATCAGAGGCCTAATTATGGCCATAATACAGGCTCAGATGCCTCAACAGCCATAGTACAAGATCGAATGCCTATTCGATAGCCATAATACATGCTCGGATGCCTAGCAATAGCCATAATATATGATCAAACACCCAGCGATAGCCATAATACATGATTAGGAGTTCGACGACAGTTATAAAACATGACTGGATACCCAGCGATACCCATTATACATGACTGGACTCCCAGCGACAATCATAATACATGACCAAACAACCCGCGATAGCCATAATACATGATCGGACTCTCAGCGACACCTATAACACTGACCGAAAGCCTATAACAGCCTTAATATATGATTGGACGCTCGGCTACAGCTTTAATGCGTGATTGGACACTGGGAAATAGCCATAATATATGATCAGACACCTAGCAATAGTCATAATAAATGATCAACATTTAGCAATAGCCATAATACATGATCGAATGTCTCATAGTTTCTTTGGATTGCCCATGGATTTAAGCCGAAGGATATCTCCAATGGTATAACTTACCTTGGAGGAGAAACTATTTTTTCTTCTACTTATACAAGTTATATATAATACTATCAGATGAACCCCCTCACAAAGAAATTCTACAAGGACAGAGTAGAAGCCTACACTTGTCAAGTGTTTGAGCACGCATATAAGGAAGACCTGCACAACTCGATGTCATGGTACAAATAGAAGTACAAAATAAAAATATGAAACAGGTTTGCCCGAGTACTAGAAATTTCATTACCAAAGAGAGTTCGCAACAAGTCAAGAACATCTGAACTACATTTTCTTTACAAATATTATACACCTTTCTAAGTGATTAAATCTCTATTTTACCTCAATTATAATCATACTCCTGTTCGTGCACAAGCTGTTCAAGACTTAACAATTATTTCAATTACAACCATTCTTCTATTCGTGCTTGAAATCTAAGCTTAATAGGTATGGTTCACATGTCATAACTAACCCATTTCATAGCTATGGTTCGTAACGGGATTAACCTTGCATTAAGTGATTATATATATGTTTAACAACTAACAAAAGGCATAAAGTTTTGTTATAAAGATCACTTACAGGAAAATACATGCAAAACTAAAAGAAAAGCCACAGGTATCATCCAAACAATTTTTTCTATTATTTGGTTATACTGGCAGAAACACAACTTAACAGTATAATTACGATTATCAGCAACAGTACTGATAATATCTCTCAAAGACATCTTCAATTCCCTTTAAGAAAATGCTAGGTAAACCTAAACTCACATTATTTCATAATCTTTATATAAAATCTAATTTAAGTGTAGGTAATAATGATAATTCCACTACACTAAGGTAAGCATGATTGTAAATACACGTCGAAAAGAACTAAGAAGGAAAATCAACTTCTTAGAATACATACGAGTAGACATAACTCCGTAACATCATTACTATAATAGGTCTAACCTCACTTTCAAGTTCAGGTGTCATTTGATTTTTTCTTTCTTCGTGTTAAAAACATGCAGATCAGTGGTATTTATAAATATTGCCAATCATATTGCTGATTACCATAAGGATATAGTTAGAACTTGTCTTGAAAAGACTATCTAGGAGGATAATAAATCTTTTTAAAACGTTATCATTGAGACATGTCCGTACTTTTATATCCGTTACTTTGCATATAACCTTTCAAAAAAGCAAGAACACAGGAGGAGAGTCAAGATAGATGCAATACCATCAAAAGTTTTTGTTTTATTGATCATATGCATTTCTCATCTATAAGGACTGTACAACCCATAAGATCAAAGGGGCTAATGTTGACACACAAAAATTGATCATGGGCTCGAGCTCAAGCCCAAGCCCAAGTTAAAACTACATTATTTGACCAAATAATGTATCTAAAAGCACAAGTGAGCCCAAGCACTCTTTGAGGCTAAAATTATGGGTTATAGTATGGAAGGTAAATGTATACTCAAGTCTAGCTCAAACTAATATAATGTTTTGGACTTATCCCGTTTGAGGGGTACTTAGGCTCAAAGGATCCATCATATAATTAGGCTGATGCATAAAGAACATAGAAGCCTGAAATACCTTTTTCTTTTCTAAAGCCCAAAATCTTATTTTAATTACTTTAAGGTTAATTAAAAAAGAGTGTTTTATCCTAATTAGGATTAGTTAGAATAAGTGTTTTATTACAAACGCTAATTTTAAACACCTCTCTAATTTAATCCTAGATGAAGCCTTGTCTTAGGAAAGTGACTTATATTAAAATAAGATTGCGTGAGCTATTCATGTTCTACTACAATTCTATGTCACACACATATAAAGATTACATGATTCTATGTTCAAAGTGGGATCACCATATGATATAATCATCACATTATATCATCATCAAATTAGCCAAGAGATTCATTAGCCTAAATTCCTTAGAGATCACATCCTTAGAGAATGCTTTCTTCTTCATGGCACTCATGATTTTTAGCTCATTTTTCCATAATCACTTGTCATCCTTGTCAACCTTAAACATTGTCCTAATATCTTATTGTCTTTCCTGCATCTTCTAATCTTAAACTGATTGTTTAAGCTTTCGAAAATATCTTGTATGTAGCTTTAAGCTTCTTAGATCACAATTGCTCTATTGAATATTGCCACAAGTCAGTCTATTCAACATTTATCTAATTGTGATCCACCATTAAACATTGTATTTTTTTGCATTGATATTGGGTCTAACTTATTCTCACATACACTGTAGACTTGTAATTTGTGTTCTGTGCTTTTGGTAAGTATTTTTAGGTATAGAAGCAACAACAAGTAGTAGTATCAAATTCTTCTACTCAAATCCAAGCCAAACTCCGATAGACATAGTAGGCCTTGCTCCCTATAACTGAGAAAAGAGGTGTAAAAGTCCAATTTGGATATAGAGGTCTAGCAGTATTGAAGCCCATCAAGAGCAATATCAAGCCTACACAAGCGATCAACCAACCACGACTCAACATGTAAATTGGGTAGATTTTCCCTGCAAATAGTTATATCACATCTTCATATAAATTCTATATATGAAAAAATAAATAAAAATTATAAGGGTATTTTTAACATTATAATTAGACAAATTTATTTCTTCACTATAAATAATATAGGCTTTTTGTTTTAAGTTAGATAAATACCTTTAAAGTATTTGAATGATTGAAACTAAAATATGATGATATTCTTTATTAAAACAAAATAAGTAATATGTAGCTTCAATCCCGCATTTAAAAATTACGATTACCACATTGATTCAAAACTGTGTTTGTGAAATTTACTAATCCCTCAATATGAAATTAAAAGAAAAGAAAAAATAGATATGAAACTTTAATTGAACAAATTCAAAGATTTCCATTACTACGTAGATCCAAAACCTTTTAAGTTCATGAATTTACTAATCCCGCAACAAAAATTAAGAAATTAAAAGAAAGAAACGATATGATAATTAGTTACCCTTTGTTTCAATTATATAAATAGTTGGTCTCAATTAATTGTACCTTTTACCTAGTTCTTTAATAAAATTGCTGCTCATATCTAACTCATCTAAGTTTTTGAACTTGCCAATCCTGGGCAAAGAAAACATTGTTAAAA
>CM040442.1:15510698-15574338 GCA_022749755.1 Azadirachta indica
TTTCTGTTTATGTATGAAAAGATTGAATTTGAAATGTATCAATACCTTGAAAAAATAAAAAATCATTAACTCAAGGTCTTTAACATAAATTTCTACCCACGTATTTTTCCGTTATATTTTCCTTTCGTTCACACTCTGTAGATAATATGATCATTAATTGAGAAAAATTATTAATTAGAAAATTTAAATCAAGCAAAAACATAAAGAAATCTTGTGTGATAACCTATTGTGACAAGGTTTTGAGAAAAGGAAAAGAATATTGAAGGATAATAAAAGTGAAAATAAAGTAAAATTGACAATAAAGGTATGTAAATTGGCCGTGTCAACGCTTGATAATAAGATAAAATCTCCTATAAAAATATTATAAAAAATACTCATTTTAACTAAATCTAAAACAAATGAAATACCATTTCTGCATAATCAAAATATAAATCAAAGTTATAAATCAAATATTTGAATTAATTTGACCTTTTATCTTAATAGAAAGATGTTAAAGGGATTAACTTTTTCATGCATGAAATTTTGGAAGATTTTTTTTAAAAAATAATTTGTGTTTATATATTAAAAAAGTAAAGCGTCAGTGTGTGAATGCCTTGAAGCAAAAAAGAACTCTTAATTTGAGGGTCCTGGACATTGGAAGTCTTTAACGACCAAAGTCTTTCCAAGTCCATATATCAGCTCCAGAAGCACGCATACAAGTCTTCTTCGGAAAGGACAAAAAAAAGACCATTTTAAGTCATGGTCTTGGACTCAGCACAATCAAGCCTTGAAGTTGATGGACCCATCTATCAAATTTCTTTCTCTCCCATATTCAAAAGTTATTTGTTGACAATTGCTCACGCTTCGACATTAAGTTGAGAGTACGTTCTGAAATAGTTGCTTCCATTTTAACTTCGATGTATACAATTTATTATGTGGTAGAATGAATGCATTATGTGATATTTGCTATAGTATTTAGTTGATTGTTATATGCATTTGTTTGATCAGTTATGAATACAATTAATTATGTGGTAAAATGAATGCATTATGTGATACTTTCTATAGTCATTGATTGTTATATACGTATACATAGACTATAGATTGTTATGTACTTATACATTTGTATGAGTATGATAGTTGATATGATGATATGTGTGTGGCAACAACTTTGTTAAACCACTTAAATTTTATTATTTGAACACTTATCTTTAAGTTAAAAATTTTGAAAGTAGTAATTTATAACATAATACTAGAATAGTAAATATAATTAATTGGATCCACAGGATCACAAGCTAATTAAATAAAATCAGACTTATATGTAAGAGGATTACATATTTTATAATAATTTTTTTTTATCATAATTAAAATTAATTTTTAAATGATCAATATTGTTACTCTGGTGCCGAATTGCTTTATATATACAAACGTTTAGCATACATAATTCAAAGAAAATGGACCAGATATATAAGGGCAAAATGGACCATATATCCTTCTTCACCCTTGAACAGTTTCAAAACTATGTTAAACAAATAAATGATGAAAATAAAATTAACATATTAAAAATAAATAAAAACTTTTATAAGATTATTTTTAAAGTTATAATTGGATAAAGTTATGCAAATTTTAAGTTTTAACATTAATTAGTTAAAATTTTCAATTTATTTTATTCATAATTACAAATTTTTAAATAATGTTCCCTATATCATCCTACACCCACAAGTAAGTATATAAAATCTTAAATTAACATATAAAATCTTATATCTTAAACTTTTCTCTTAAGTTTATTGTTTCCAATTAGAGAGTTTTGCAAAGAGAGGAAGTCGTTTTTTAAAACTAAATTTCATTCTAGATTTTTTTTTCTTAAGTCATCGAATTGCTATAAGAAAAGTTGTAACAAATCATCATCTCCTGCAACTCTCTTTCTAGTTAAATTCCTGGTATTTCAGTGCCATAAAATTGCCAGGGTAACACAAACAGATTATTAAAGAAGCAATAGCAACAAAAATTAAGCACCATTGAATCCTCTCATTTTTTACCACAAATCTTCATAGGTTGTTTATTCTTCTTCTTTTGCAACCTTGAAGCTCTAGTTTACAGGACTCAACCTTCCAAGTGTTGTTTTCTTCATATTTGGCTTGTAGTAGTTATCGGCAACTTGATTGCCTACCGCCTTTGCCATTCTGCAAAACTCCTTTTTCATGATAGATTTGTGAAGCAATGCAGCGACTTATTATGTTTCTTAATTTTAATTGTCGCAAGCACCACAATTTAGTCTTTGCAAAGTTAGAATGTTATTGTTATCATGTTCGCCAACCCAAAGTGCTTGAAAGAATTAAGATTGTGGAGGCTATATGACTCTTTGCTAAATTGAATACTCGCAAATCACCTCCCAAACTCCTTGATCATAAAAGAATTGTTCTTTTTCAAAATCTCCCAGATTACCCTACGACTGTCACCATCTTCTCTTATCTTAACTATTAGGGTTTTAATTTCAAGTTGAAGTGTAGCCGGCTTTACTCTTTCGCAAGTGAAGAATAAGTTGCTTGCTTTTTTATTTTTTTTTTTAAATTCTTTTTCTTGAAAAGTCAATGATACAAGTCACAAAAGAAACAACAAATGCTCACATGTGTTAATTGAAACATAATTAAAAAAACTTCTTTTTAAGATTTCACGTTTATTTAAAAAGCTTTATTTTAATATTTGGCATCTATTTTTTTTATAGAGTTACAAATAAGGGTATTATAATCTTTTTAGAATTGACTAATAGTTTTGAATGATTTGAGGAGAGGTAAGTGTGTATTTTTTAATAGTTTCTCTCTATGTGTTAAAGTTAAAAATATCAGAAAAAATGTGTGTTAAAATCCCTAATTTATTATAAAAAAGGATGTTAAAGTGATCAATTTTCGCATTGACTTTGAAAGAAGTTTTTTTTTTTTAAATTTGTATCCATGTATGAAAGATTGAAGTTGAAATGTATATATGAATGCCATAAAAAAAAAAAAATCTTTAAATTTTTCTTCTCATCTATACTCTGTATACAACATGACCATTTAGAAATATCAATAATTCAAGAAATTTAATCATAGAATCTCAAACAAAGCTTATGTAATATAACCTATCGTGGCAAGCTTTTGAGAAGAACAAAAGAGAATATTGAAGGATAGGAAAAGTGAAAATTAAAAGGAAAATTGACAACAAAAATGGTTCAGGTTCAGATTGCCAAATGTCAATATTTTAGAGGAAGAGGAGTCTTATTGTAAAACATTATGAAAATGCCAATTCTAACTGAATCTAAACATATAAAATACTATTTATGCACAATCGCAAATATAAATGAAATTTCCATCATGAATTTTGGAAGGATTCATTTTTTTCAAGATAATTTGTATTTTTATTTACTTATTTTTTTCAAAATAATTTGGGTGCTGTTTTTGCTGTTTAATTTGCAGCAAAAAACAGCAGGTTACTGGTTGTTATTTTAATTGCCGTTTTATCCTTTCTTTTTTTCTTTTTTGCTTTTTCTAAGTTTAAATTATTTTTTGTACTCTAAACCTTCAGATTGTTCTTGTATCCCCTTATCTCCTTTATCTCAATGATATATTACTCTAATTTATAAAAAGATTTATTAAAAGAACAGAGCAAAAACGAAAATTCTCAATTTGAAGTCCTTACTCGTATAAAGTCCTAAATCAACTCTTCTAAATACTAAACTCTTTTAACAACCAAAGGCTGTCTAAGTTAATATCTCAGTTTCAAAAAATTATATACAGGTCTCCACCTTAAGAAATAAAAAGGAAAAAAAAAAAATCTGTACATACATAACGGCAGAACGAAGGACAGAGGAGCTAAACAAGCAATGAGATGAAAAGCATCAAACATCAACAGGGTGTCTTCTTTTTTTTATTATTTCAGAATTAAAAAAATAATATTATTACTAAAGGTGGCAAATGGGCTGCGTAGGGCTGTAACGGTTCATAAAAAATAAGTCCATGAAAACTTTTGGTGTAGGTCAGCACGGTATGTACAGTATAATAAATAATCCAACTTTAATCCATTTCACGGTTATTGTATATGTCGTGCCAGCTTGGCTCATTAGAAAGCAGGTCAAGCATGTCCCATAAGCCCATATAAGCTGTACAATACCTATAAACAGTCTCATAAATAGGGAAATAATTTTACTATACATAACCAATAATAATTAATTTTTACTATTTACTGACAAAACAATAGCCCGTAAACTTATTTTCTTAGCCCAACAAGATACGATAACTATTTATGATATAGCATGGCCCATGGGTTATTTTGCTCGGCCCAGCCTGTGAACAATGTTGTGTGCCAACACTTTTTATAGGCTGGGCAGCGTCGTGGTCGAGCTAGCCTACCTGCTTTGCCACCTCCAACTCTTACACTTTTGCACGTATTAAAGTTTATTATCAATGAAAGAAAATAAAATTAATTAAGATTTCATACTTCTATCTTCAACATTTTTAAGCAACGTGATAAATAACCCATTGATATGACGTGCTATTTAAGCTTTACTATGACATTATCCTATTCAACAAGATTTGATTACGCGCTATAACCATATTTATAAGATACGATCCAAATTCAAAATTTGGACTGAAATTGTAGTTTCCCTTGGCCCAACACATATTGCTCTTTCACAGCAAAATGTTGACTATCTATTTCTTAATAAACTTTTGTCAACAAGTTCCGTCACTGGACTGTATAACAAGTCGATAACCCAACTCTTCAAGTCCTTTCTCCGGCAAAAAATTTGTTTGTGAGTTTCTTAAATAAAACGAAAATCATCTGTAAGAGGATTATTAACACTATTATTTCACATATTTTATAATAATTTTTTCTATCATAATGAAAATTACTTTATAAATGATCAACACTCTATTTGGTGCAAAATTACTTTATATAGAGATAAGGGCAAAGCAAAGGATAAAGGAGATAGAGAGCAATGAGTTAGAAAGCGTTAAAATCTTCCATGGAAAACAATATGTCTACGTTAAATTCTGAGGGGTTCGGCGCCAAATTCGACGGTTTACAGAGAAGACCGCTGTAATATGGAGGGAAAATTGAGACCGAGAGGGGAAGAGTAACAGGTGGAGCAGAGGCCGAAGGTAGTTGATGAACTGATCCTCAACGGACGGTTAGGAGATCGCGTACAGGGAAGGATTTTAATAATGAAGGTGTTGATTGCCTGCGGTCGGGTCCGGAAAATTCACTATTAAATAACCAATCCAATGCTGCTACGTGGATTTTCAAATTATTTTATATATGTTTATATATGAAACATTTCTTTGCTGTAGAAGCAGCAGGCAAGAAGCCGCAAGGTTCCTTCAATGCAACATCCAATTCCAAACTGTACATGCGTATAGTTGGGATATACTGTAATTGTGTGATGTTTCATGCTATTCCATTTCGGTTTGCGCTAACTCAATCTTCAATTACACTTAATTAGTGCTTACAATTTGCTTATCACACACGCTGAAATTTGCCAAATTGAACATCTATTCTGCGTTTCACTTAATAGCAACCCAAAATTGGGATTGAATTTGCAAGGTTTTGGAGTAAATATGTATTTATATTGCACGTTTTATGACCAACTCTTAATTTACAGGGAGCAAGCAGGAGTTTGCAAACAAAGAAGATGGAACTCTGCTGGTTACTAGCATTACTTACGAAATTTGAATAATCGTAACTTTTATGCAAGAAAATATTATATGTTAGGCATACAAGAAAAAAACCAAAAAAAAGCTAAAATATTGAACAAGCCAATCTCCATCAACTGCTATCTCGGACCAGAAAGGCGCATAGCTGATGGACTTGAGGAAGTACCATCTTCTCTGATTGATTTAAAGAAACTTGAAGAAAGACGAGCGTCCAATGATGAAGAAGTTGGAGGCTGAGGAACTGGGCAGAGACCTTCAAGCATTTTCACTACTTTTGCCATTGATGGCCGTAGATACATGTCATCTTGTATGCACCACAACGCTACTTTGATAGCAGTATATACTTTGTCGTAAGATCGCCTATGTTTAGTCTTGAGTCGAGTATATCTCCGAGTTTTCCTTCTTCCATCATCTTGAATGCATAGGATGGGAAATGGTTTTTCTCTGCAGATTCTCTAGGGTCAAAGTTTTTTCTGCCTGCAATGATCTCCAGCAACACCATCCCGTAGCTATAAACATCACACCTCTCTGATAATGCGTAGTTTGTAATCCATTCTGGTGCAAGGTACCCTCTAGTGCCCCTTAGGGTTGTGAACACATGACTTTGCTCTCGAGTCATCAGTTTTGCCAAGCCAAAATCTGATACTTTGGCAAGAAAATTGTCATCAAGAAGCACATTCTCAGGTTTTATGTCACAGTGGACAATTTTTGCATCGCAATCGTCGTGGAGATAGGCCAGACCTTTTGCTGTACTCAAAGCTATATTGAATCTGGTATCCCAATCAACAAGGAACCCATCTTTGTTTTTCTTGAAGATCCATTTATCCAAAGATCCCTTTGCCATGAACTCATATGCAAGAAGCCTATGAGTTCCTTCAGCACAGAAGCCTTTGAGCCTGACCAAGTGATGATGGTGGATACTGCCAATGGTGCTAACTTCAGCTCTAAATTCTTTTTGGCCCTGACCAATGCCTTCCAACTTCTTAACAGCCAGACGCGTTCCATCAGGGAGAACCCCTTGGTAAACTGAGCCAAATCCTCCTTGCCCGAGTTTCACAGAGAAGTTGTTAGTTGCAGTTTGAAGATCTTTGTAACTAAAACGGACTGGCATTCCAGATAAATTCTCCAAAAAGTTATCTTCTTCTGATGTTTCATTAGGAGACTCCGGCACTTTTCTCTTCTTCCTGAAGTAGTTAATTCCCACATAAAGTAGACTGAGTATGACAACTAGTAATACTGTCGAAATTACTATGATAACAACAACTGGGAAGTGCTTTTGGCTACTTCCAGACCCCCCACCATTTGCGGCACTGCCTTCATTCAATACCTTGATGTACGAAACAAAACCAGAGCCCTGATTGGTGCTTTGAAAGCTGCCTGTCCTATCAAACAAGAAACAGTTTCCCGAACTATTTTGGAAGAACAAAACAAGGCATGAACAGTTACCAAGGCAAGCACCCTTGCAACCATTCAAATCAGTTTTTGATGTGGGAGGTACAAATCCAAGTGCAAAATAATTGAGCCCATCTCCAGCATTCACAAGCTCCGTAGAACCCTTTGAGTGATCACAAGGAGAGACAATCCCAGTTTCGCAATTTCGGCCAGCGAGGACCGAAGGGCACCGGCACTTGTTAGTACCAGAACAAATGTAATGTGCATCACAAGGTTCTGGTGTGCTGCAAGCATCATTAGGTATTTTTGTATTTAAAGCACTATTTGGCCCTCCATTTTGGAGATTGTAGAACGAGATAAATCCATCATTTGCTAGAAAGGCGATCCAAGTGGCATTTTCATCGGTATTATCCGAGAATATAAATTGCCACAATAAGACTTTGTTGTGATCATAGAATCTCCATGAATTTGCAGTAAGAGATGCCAAAACGGCCTTCCCACCACCCTTGTTAATTGTTTTCCGCTCGTCTCTCCCCATAGACCAATAAGGTTGTGGAGTTGGGAAACCCGCAGAAAGAATCATATCTCCAGACTTGATCTCCAGAAAGTAGCTCAAATTATTGGCACTTGGATCGCTTACAAGTTTCATTCCTTCTGTAAAATCCTGGCTTGATAGAAGGGTATCTTGAGGATGGCTAAAGCTCTGCCAAATTATCCTGTTATCATTCCCCAGAAAAACCAGATTCCCTGAGTCCTGCAATTCCATTGCAGAAACCAATTGGCCACCGGTGTCCAAAGTCCAGACAACACTTCCCCCTTTCTGTAAAAACACTTTACCTTCTTGATTGAACACGAAGTTGTCAGAATTGGCAACAGGCAGCCCTCTATTTGCAGTCCAGATAATTGTGGAACTGCTTATGTGCTTTATAACAAGCAGAAACAATGTAACATCATTTTCAGTGGTTTGGAAGCCAAACGCAAAATTAGAGTTGTTAGACAACAGAAATAAACCATCATTATCAATCCAATTTGTTTGGGATCCTTGAAACCCAGGAAACATTTTTCCATTACTTCGAATAATAGCCACACAAGTTTCTGGGACAAGGATAAGAGATACTGAAATGAAGACGATGAGATGAATGAAGTTCCGAGTTGCCATGGCTTCACACAAGAACCTAGAATATAAAGAAGTCAAAGAAAAGAAGGAAACTTTGCCATTAACCAGAGGAGATCAGAAATAGAAAAGCCTTTCCCAAGTGTTTATACACCAAATTGCCAAGCACAAAGTCTATATTGTACACTAAAGCATTGCTGACCTGACAGAACCCAGAACAGAAAATTCTAAGGCAAAACATAGCGACAAGTTGACTCCTGATAGCAACTCTTCATTTATTCATCCCTTGCATGATGGAGATACCACTTGAATTTAAGTCTACAAAACATTGGATAGCCAATCCGTACTCTTCATTTGGCGATAAAAACGAACAGCAAGTTGCAGAATACACGGAATAGGAAGTGAAAAGAACCAAACCCAGATTTGAAGGAAGCAGTTTCCTTACAAAGTATCAGCAATTAATAGAAGATACAGGCATAGAAAGAGGTGAAACTGAGTGACTAATGAATGGATACAAGAAAAGGTAGTTCACACCTCATGCATTCTGAAGGTGAATTTACGGAAAGAAACAACTGAATTTGCGGACATGGGTATGGTATATATTTGGCTTTCTGCTACATCTGTTTATGCTTTTGTCAGAAAGTTTGGAGAGATCTGTATTGGATTTTGATCCTTTGAATCTTGTCTTATTATTATTATTATTATTATTCACAAAGTTTATACTCTTTGCAGGACATAAAAATAAGATGACATAAGAATGATCAATTTTTTCTAATCTATTCTTGGGTGATGTTTTGAAATTTTATAAATTGATCATTTGAGTATTTCTAATTTATTACATCAATTTTTTGCATATTTAGAATTTAGAACAGGCTCCAGGAGACAAAAGTGATTTTAATCAATGAAAAGTCATTTTAAATATTTTGTAAAATTTTCGTTAATTACTTGATCAAACATAAGTGTGAAAATAAATTAAAAAACTAGTTTTAAAGAAAAATCTAAGTTTTCCTTATTAATATGAAAAGGTTAAAAAAATAATTTAATCTTTGAAGCTTTGCAGCTTTTTTAGCTAGAGACTAAATAATTTTAAATTATTAAAATAGACCAATCCAAATTATTATTATTTAGTATAAAGTAAATACTAGAAAAAAATATAATCTATTGAAATAAATTAAAATGCATAATTGAAGACTGAGTCAACGAAATTGAACTGGCTGCGTAAATCATGAAGAAAAATAAGATATTCAATGCTAAAGTTATACCCCAACTACCATCCACTGCTCGTGTCCTACATCAGTCCCCACAATTTGAAAAAGAACTTGCCCTTATAAATTTTAAAAATTTTACTTTGAAAAAATTATAGTCAAAGTCTTCACTCATTTCTTCATTAATGATTGAGAATGACTTAGGAACATTGTTTCTCCCAACCCTTATGTTGGGTTACATAGCTTGAGATGAGATTATTGGTCAAATCATTAAAAATACTCGACTATAACCCTTACAATAGAAAATAGCTCGAGATTATTACTTAACTCATTAAAAATACTTGACTTTTAGACATTGAATATATCATTATCATTTTAGCTTGTGATTTCAATTTTGGACCATTATAGAAAAAAAAAAAATTATAATAATTGGGCTATGAACATGGACAACTTTGTGAATTTGGGTTAATACTTTGCCTGCATTTCTTTTCCTAAAACATACTGTTTGGCGGAAAAATTTATCCAACCCACTTGTTGAATTATGATTGCCTAATTGCTCAAACGGGCTTCAAGATTATTGGAACTCTAAATTTAAATTGAGCTCTGCATACCTTTTTTGACTTGTTATAGATTTGCATACCTCAAGGATGTGTACTTGAGAACGTTAACTTAATGAATGCTAGACCTCCTTTTTGTAATACAATGCCTCCTTTGGAATCATAATTGAATATAATTATCTCTATCTAAACTTATTTTAAGGGAGAATGCCCCATTCTCTCCTATTGTTTGACCTAATAATCGAATACCCCTTTATTATTTCTGTAATAACTGAATCCTCCAAATGTTAGTTGACAAGGTTGACTATAATAACATATGAGTCTCTAATTTTTGTCTATTAATTTAAATAGTCTTAATAGTTGCAAAAGTACCTATAAAATTCTAATTTATTAAAAAATAACAATGATACCCTTGTATAAAAGTAATTAACTGAAAATTGTTTTTCAACCTCTGATTGAAAATAAATATTAAAATAATAATATATATTATTTATAACACATTGAATATAAATATTTATTAATATATTATAAGTTTATTTATTTTAGAATATATTAACAATTCAATATTACATAGGCATTAGAAAATAAATAAAATAAATTACACATTTGATATTTTATTTATTTATTTTAGTTAACTACTATTAAATAAGGATACAATTGTTATTTTTTAATAAATTAGGCATTTTAAGGGTATTTTTGAAACTACTTGTTACGACTAATCAAGTTAATGGGTCAAACTTTAGGAACTCGCATGTCATTAATTTCTTTTCACAATTTGACATAATAATGAGTTTCATAACTTAAAAAAAAATGGATATTTTAAAATAGAAGAATGGATTTCACAACTAAAAGAATACTTCAAACTAAAATTTTTATGAAAATCTAAAATATTTAGTAGTATGATATAACATTATCATATCAATTTATATAGATAGATTTGTGTATGTAATAGTAAAGGTAATCTTCAATTTATCTCAACTAATTTTGACAATCTTCATCACACCTCCAAAAATTTTAACAGTCATTAGAGCGCCCCCAAACATTAACTCACATTGTTATTTCCACTGAAGCCTTAGCCTCGAGAGTCTTGACCTCTAGGAAGTCCACTTCTGAGGGAGCGCGGTCTAGAACATCATAAATATAAAAGATGTTGTAGCCTAGGTTGTTGAAGTGGATGATTTTGTAGACGGTGTCCAGACCTTCATTGACCTCGTCGTCCCTTCCTTCTGAACGCGATCATCTATAGTTGCTAGCTCTCTCTCCAACTTGGTCGTACGAGTCATTAAGTAGGAAACATAAGCTTTAAATCGAGAATGCTCCTGATTCCACTTCTCTCTTTCCTCAGATAACTGGGCTTCCAAGCGCTCCTGATTCTTCAAGTCTTCCTTGGCTCTCGTTAGGAATTCATCAAAGCACTCTTCTCTGAGCTCATCGTTGGCCATTTTTATTGTTTAAGGGGTTGCGAATTGATCGATTCCCTCTCTTTCTCAATCTAGTCTGTAGGTCTCTTCGGTGAAACCTTAAGCTTTCTCTTCTGGACTACTGCCAAGCTCTTCCCTTTATCTTTCGAGCTAGGCTTGGCAGGGGCTCTCTTTCTTGGAGACTGCTCAAAACCTGAGCCTACTTTCCCCTTCCTTTGCTTTGATTTCTCGAGCAATACTTAAAGGTTGCTTGAAGCGCTTCTCCCTATAGCCAAGCCTTTCCCTGATTGCTTTGAAACCATTGTTTTTGCGCAAGGAAAAATAAGGTGGTTCAGAAGTTGACAAGCATAAACTTAGGCTCAGGATAAAAAATACTTACTTCTCCTGATCTTTGTTTCTCTCTTAGCAACAAGAAGATCACTCCTAATCGAAGCAGAAGCAACTAAATCTGAACCAACTAAGGAATCAAGAGAATGGAGATTTCTCTAATCACTAGCAGCAGTTCTACCAGCAGAGATCTTTTCTAGCACAGCGTCTGCAAGCAAAGAAGCCTTTCCCTATAAATCAGCTGAAAAAAAGATAAGTCATTAATTAGATCAGTAGAAAACACAGTTAGGAAATCAAAATTTGAAAGAGAAAGAAACAGCAAAGTGAAAACCAAAATAAAACCTAGGTTACCTTTACGATTAAAAACGGTGGGTACACAGCCGCCTATACCCACACTTTTCAGTGCCTAACCCTAATTGTCTCCTACAAAAAATCATTTGTGTTTTTAGTCTTTATTGCAGATCGAGGAGCCAGTCACTATTTTGATAGTCTAAGGTCGAGACTTAAGATAGTGGAACCCGGAGTTATTTTTTGAGTTCCTCTTCAACATTTAAGTATATCTGATCTCCTTAATTCTGGGGAGAGGATTCCTTGCGACAACCCAAATCATATAGAGCCTAGTAATCACCCACTTGCCATTCAGGTTCAGTTGATACGGGGAAATATCAAAGAAGTAGAAGATGTAGGCGAAATAATCCTGAATGGGCAACCTAAGCTTGAAGTGGAAAAGCTCCTCATGAAAGGCTATTTCCCCCTCTTTTGGCTCACTTAGAAATTCATCTTTTTGGGGCAGCTTAAGGTAGATATCATCGAGAATTTGATACATCTCCTATAGGCTTTGAGATTGAAATGGGTCAAGGAAGAAACAAACCAATTTGCCTCGTATAGTCTAAATTGACTGATTAGATCAAGGGTGTTTTCGACATCCTCGAT
This sequence comes from Azadirachta indica, assembly GCA_022749755.1. Lineage (NCBI taxonomy): Eukaryota > Viridiplantae > Streptophyta > Magnoliopsida > Sapindales > Meliaceae > Azadirachta > Azadirachta indica. The sequence continues at coordinate 15,523,311 of CM040442.1, forward strand.
TTCTGTTCCTTCATAATTATCACTGTCATTGAGAATCTCATCCTCAAAACCCTCACCGCCATCCTTTACTTTAGCAAAGGACTCCCCATATGCTTTACGGGTTAGACCAACGCCCTAGACTCTACTATATGGCCTGATACGACCTTATCCCTAACAGAAGAGGCCAACCTACCTAACATACTACCTAATTCTGGGAGAATATCCTGATCTCCAGCTTTGATTCTTTGAGGATCAATATTCTCTTGCATGTCATTAGAAGAACTATCAGAAATGATAATAGCTTCGAATATCCTAGCCTCGAGATGCGTAATCTCAAGAGTGTCATGTTCTAGTTCGGGAGTCCTAGCCCTAAAGCTAAGATAAACTACTCTTAAAAGGGTTGCTATCTTAAAAGAAATTTTGCCATATATCAATAGATAGTCGTGCCTAATAGAAGTAGGGAGCTTATTCCAAATCTTATAGTCCATACTAGACTCACTAGATGAGGACGATGAAGAAATTTTGATGTGGTCCATTGAACCTAAAGTTATGCAAATAGTTTAGTTACTAAAAAGCAAAACCTAAGACTTCCAGACCCGAAGCTGAGTCAGGTCGGGAATAAATCAATCAAGTCAGTAACACTACCAGACTACAGCATACATTTATAAATATTTTGACAACCACCCTTTACGCCTTAACACGCGAATCAATTTCTTAGAGTCCTTAACATGTCAATTAAAAACCTCGCAAAATAAAGCTACCACGCATATTTTAACTACATTATTCCACAAAAATGAAACCCAAGAAAAAAATAGACACACAAAACAGAGCAACCCATCATGATTCAATAGCATGAACTAGAATAAATGAGAGAAGAAAAGAAGAACTTACAAATATAAAGCGATTTTCGACAAAGAAGTGGTCTAAGTGGAAACCGGAGGAAGTTTAGAAAGTGAAAAGTAGCCTTCGTAGCAACAAAGAAGCAAGTTGCAAGAAAGAGATAGCTAAAAAATAAGAAAAGTGATGTATTTATACCCAAGCTTGATTAATCTAAGCCGTCCAAAATGAAGGGGTCCAAATGATCTATGTCAAATATTGCAAATGCAGAGAAACTAATTACGCGGCGGTTGCTGGAATGGCCCAATGGCGTGATGACAAGTGACCTAAATTTAGAATAACGAAATATAAGCCATGGAAAATGTAACTGCCGAATGTTTCTTGATGAGGCGTGTCTTTATAAAGCTGTACAATTGACTGCCTTCCCGAATGTGAAGCAACATGTCCTAGCTCGGAACAAGAGAAAAGGCAACAATAGTATGATCAGGGGGATTTCATGCTTGGAATAAAAATCAATTGAAAAGTTTGTAGTAGAACAGTATTTAACTAGAAACTTGGGAGGAAGATGTTTGGGAAAAATACCCAAGCATCAAGTAGGCCAGACCAATATGAGTTATATGGTTGGGTTTCAACGTATTCCGAGATTGGCAGACTAAGCATAAGTAAAGAATTCATCACAATAAGAGAGTTGGCCCAGGTCTAGTATAGAATACCAGCCAATCATGGTCAATGTTTATTAGGTCGGGTAGAAAAATAACATCCAACCTTGTTCAACATGGGTGGCGAAAATTTAGCCATATACCCCATCCACTAACTATTCATCCTTCTTATCTTCCATCACGGGGAGAACGTGGAACGTAGACGAAAAAATAGTTGAAGACAGTTATTCTCCGTGTCTATAAAATCCCAATAACAAAGAAGGAATGTACGTACACTAAATCCTACCAAAAATGCTATTGAATATTCTACTGAATTTCTTTTTTTCTCTTAAGTAAACCATCTGACTTAAGCATCGGAATGTTTACGCTGAGCAAGCCGGCTATTTCTCTAACTTTATTTGTTTTACAGGCACGTTTGAATTCATTACAATGCAAGGAGATTTGAAGTTTGTTGTTTGAGGTCGAAATTAACAAATTTTCGGCATCAACAGATCTGTTATCTTTGTCTCTAAAACTTGTATGTCTAGTATTAGAAGAATTGGAAAAATATTTCCTGCATTTCAAAGATCCCAAAAAAATTGGATTGATAATGATGGTTTATTTTGTTGTCTAGAACTCAAATTTTGCGTTTGGCTTCCAAACTACTGAAAATGATGTTACATTGTTTCTGCTTGTTAGAAAACATATGAACAGTTCCACAATTATCTGGACTGTAAATAGAGGGTTGGCTGTTGTCAATTTTGACTACCTCATGTTCAATCAAAAAGGTAAAGTGTTTTTTACAGAAAAGGGGAAGTGTTGTCTGGATTTGAATACTGGTGGCCAATCGATCCAGACTACTGAAAATCATGTTACATTTTCCCGCCAATAGTATTGTTTAGAAAAAGAAATGTAGACAAAGTATTAACATAATTTCACAAAGCTGTCCAAGTTGATAAAGAATTATCATAAAAAAAAAATTTCTATGACAATCCAAAATTTAAATCATTAGTCAAAATGATAATAATATATTCAATGTCTAAAGTCAAGTATTTTTAATGACTTGAATTATAATCTCACCTCAAGCTATGTCCCAACGTAACGTTGAATAATAATATATTCAATGTCTATAGTCAAGTATTTTTAATGACTTGAATAATAATCTCATCTCAAGCTATGTCCCAAATAATGTTGATCCTAAGTCATTCTCGATCATTGACAGAGAAATGAGCAAAGACTTTGACTCTAACTTTTCAGGTAAAATATTTAGAATTTACGAGGGCAAGTTATTTTTCAAGTGGTGGAGACTGATGTGGTGTGATGTAGGACATGAGCACTAGATGGTAATTGGGGTATAAATTAAGCGTTGAATATCTTATTTTCTTCCATGATTTATGTTTTTGAAAGTTTCGATGTAATTTATACAAGTTTAATTTCATTGATTTGGTCTTTAATTGTGCATTTTAATTTGTTTCAATAGACTTGTTGATGTGGAAAAATTGCATCATCTTTGGTCAGGTGGAATACTAGGTAATCGCTCAAGTTGGTGGTCAACAATCCAAGATCAACAGTTTGTACCTAACGCAACTCGAATCTGGCCCCGATTAGGTCCCAAAATATTGCCATGTATTTTTCTACGCCTTTGACCAAGCTAAAATGCAACTTTATTACTCCGAATCCCAGCTGACCTTGAATCCCTGCTAAGAAAGTACACCTAAGTACTCTAAAAAGTGGTCTCACGTGAAAGAGAATACACAGTCAAAATGGAAGATGTTGGACTATGTTGGACTAGTTAATTTTGACGCTCAAATCAGTAACTTGAGAGGGTATTTTTAGTTTGGATGACATTCTCTCCTATCTCATGAGAGAAAGGATACGAAAAATATAAGTAGAAAATTAATAACTACGAGAGTCACTCAAATAATATAAAAAAAGTTATTGTGATGGAGAAAACATCAATAATAATAAAAAAATAGCAGGATAAAATAGTAAAATACATAAACTCATAGAGAAGACAAAGTTCTCGAGTTTTAGAAAGAAGATTCAAAAGATGTAAAGAAAATCACATTTTTCCAACACGAAGAAAATAATGAATTTATATGGATTTTTTTTATTGTGATTGACCAAGGAAAGTTGCTTTAATTCCTTTTTCCTTCCTCTCACCTTTAAATAAATTTGAGTACATCTTCATGTAGGTCTTTATCATTAGTGGATCATTTCGAAGGGTGCTTGCTAGTGCTTAGTAAGCTTAAGTACTACCACATGTCCGGTCTATATTTATCCCATAACAAGACTTTTTTTTTTTTTTCCAGTATTTGCTTTATAATAATAATTTGGATTTGTCTATTTTGATAATTTCAAATTATTTAGCCTCTAGTAAAAAAAACTTCAAAAATCTAATTATTTTTTTAATCCTTTTATATTAATAAGAAAAACTCATATTTTCTTTGAAAGTAAATTTTTAATTTATTTTTCACATTTTATTCAAGTAATTTATAAAAATTTTTATAAAATACCCAAAATGATTTTTGGTTGATTAAAATTATTTTTGTGTCCTCCAACCCGTTCTAAATATGCTAAAAATTGACGAAAAAAAATTAGAATATTCAAATAATCAATTTATAAAATTTCAAAACATCACCTCAAGAAAAAATTGATCGTTCTTATGTCATCCAATTTCTTATGTCCTGCAAAAAGTATAAACTTTGTGAAAAAATATTAATAATAATAAGACAAGCTTCAAAGAATAAAAACCCACACAGATTTCTCCAAACTTTGTGACAAAAGCATAAACAGATGTAGCGAAAAGCCGGAGACATACCATACCCATGTCTGCAAATTTAGTTGTTTCTTTCCCTAAATTCACCTTCAGATTGAGGTGATAGCTACCTTTTCTTGTACCCATTCATTTCTATGCCTGTGTATTCTATTAATTGCTGACACCGTGTATTCTGCTACTTGCTCTTTGTTTTTGTGGCCAAACGAAGAGTACCCATTTGCTGTCCATTGTTTTGTGGACAAAAATTCAAGCGGCATCTTTATCATGCCCTGGATGCATTGATGAAGAGTTGCCACCAGCAGTCAACTTGTCGCTGTGTTTTGACTGAGAATTCTCTGTTCTGGGTTCCGTCAGGCCGGCAATGCTTTAGTGTACAAATTTCTCATTATTTTTTTTTCCTTGCTTCGCAATTTTTGGATTTTATTGCTGTTATGCCAACAGTTGTAAGTGTTACCTTTATCATTTTTTGGCATCTATACATGTAACTTTCAAAAGTCAAAATTCTCTTCTATTCTTAATTGGTACGTTAATTTCAGTAACGAAGAATTCTCCTTCTCTGCCACCAAAGTTAAATTGAGAGCTGTTGTCTGGAATAAATTTATAAGTTTATGTTTTATTTAAATGCTTACAAATTATTAGTTAATTAATAATATATTTTATGGATATATTTATTTTCTCAAATTTTAGATACTTATTTGTTATTTTTTTTAAATAATTATTATTATATATGTAGGGGTGTAATTATTATTTTAAATAAATTAAAATTTTTAAAGGTATTTTTGAAATCAATAGAACTAATGAGTAATTATTATATTATATATGTAGGGGTGTTTTTTTTTCTTTTTTCTTCTTTTTTTTTCTTCTCTCTTCATCTTTTTCCCTAACTCCCTTAGTTTGAAATTAAACTTGCAAAAATTCTTCAGCTACAAAAGAAAAAACACACAATCATTGAAAAACTGACTTAAAAGGTTTGAAAAACTTGCAAATAGGTCCCCTTAACTTTGTACTTAGGTCCCCTAATCACTTACGTTTTGGTCCATATTTCCCTTACGTTTTCTTCCTTAAACGTCTTTCTTTTTTAGCCGAATTCAATAATTTCGTGTCAAATTTATTTTAAATGGCTAATTCCCTCGTGATATGCAAAAGATACAATAAAAAATATTAAATATTAATGTAAACAGAGAATTAAACAGACAAATCAAATTAATTAAAGAGTAAATGATAAATTTTTTTTTTATACACTTATCAAAATAAATTAAACTTTTATTTTTTAATTGATTGTAGTGGGTGTTGTGGCGCCAAAAACCATGCGAGGGAGTGAGTACGATTGAAGAGGTGGCGTGGCTACGCTGTTAATGACGCAGCCATGCCATGCATTCTGCCACGCATGCTGCACAAGAGTAGGTGGCATGGCACAGTAGCGCCACTTAGTGGCACAGCGGCGCCATGCATTCTGCAATGCATTCTGCACAAGAGTAGGTGGCAAGGCATGCTAGTGCCACTAGGCGGCTCGGCGGTGCCATGCATGCTGCACATGAGCAGGTGTGTATGGTGCGGTGGCGCCATGTATTCTGCTATGCATGCTGCACAAGAGCAGGTGCATGGCGCGATGGCGCCATGCATTTTGCACAAGAGCAGGTGGCATGGCGCAGTAGCGCCAGTAGGAGGCGCGGCGGCGCCATGCATTCTGCCATGCATACTGCTCTTTGGTAGCATGCATGGCGTTGAAGCGCTATTAAGTGGTGCGGCCGCCCCATGCAAATCGGACCTGCAAGGTTTGAAAATCTGGCAAATAGGTCCACTCAACTTTGCACTTAGGTCCTTTAGTGACTTGCGTTTTGGTTCCCGAACGTCTTCCTTTTTGAGCTGAATTCAGTCTTTTTGAGTTAAATTCGTTTTAAATGGCCAATTCTCTCGTTATCTCCAAAAAAATATAATCATGTAAAAGACATTAAATATTAATTGTCACTATTTTATTCTTATGTAATTTAATGATTATAGCCAATGAATAGTAGGACTTTATTTATTTCTTTTTTGTTGTTTATATACTGGAATTCAATGAAAAATAAACTATTCTTTCTTTCTGCCTTTTGATTGAATATTCTTGCTTAGACATTAAAGTTAATAAGAATATTGTTCATAGTGTTAGTTCAGTCTTTAAACAGTGATTTTTTATTTTTATTCTGTTGCTGATTTGTCCAATGCTATAATGGTAATTTTGAATAGTGAATGCATATATATTAGATTTATATCTAAAATTTATATAACTATAATATAATGTCAAATCACTAATTCCTACATGTATATTGAAATATTACAAATAAAAACAATCATTCAGTTAATATTTATATTTTAATTAATGTTTAAAATTTAAAATTTATTTGTAGAATTCCCTAATGATTGAAATTTTCTTTGATCAAGCAATGGTTTATCCAAATCGTTACTCTTGACATAAGCTGCAAATTTGGAGCTGGCATAAAACTAATTACAGCTTTTGAACTAGCATTATTAAGATAAAGTTTCATTAACATTAATATAAATAATAAACTGAATTTGTGAAAAATTATCTTGGACCAAGTTCAAAAGCTAGAGAAGTACAAAATGCAGCAAAGCATAGTCTGATAGTTCATGACATGGAGAATTAATTACAAATAAACCAAATTTCTAATTCAAATATAACTATGATAGTATTATTAGTTAACAACAACTATCCGTACTCCACTAAATATTATTTTAGAAAATCGATTTTGTCATCCAAAAATGACAGGTCTGGAGTTAGAATGTTGTTGAAATACTCTTCGAGAAATGAAATATCCTGAGACAAACAATCTTCCAAAACATCGAATGATAAATTTGTTGTCTCTCATTCAAACTCTTGAACTATTGTTGTTGGTTTATCAACAAGTTTCATTAATGTTTTTTTTTCTTTTTCCGTTTCTTCGCTGGAATGAGTCTGAAAATTGAGAACAGAAGTTGAAGTTGAAAATTGTTAGACTCATCACCCTGTACTATTGATTTGTTTGGATTCTTTGGTCTTACTTTTTTTCGCTGAAGGGGCGGTGTTGAAAAGTTTGTTAAAGTGTTAGGACCCCTAAGCTTAATAGCTGCATTGTCGTAAACTCTCGCGGCTTCTTTAGCTGTATCATAAGTTCCGAGCCATAGTCGTACCCCTCTATGTTTAATCTCAGTAGCCTATCTACCCCAAAGCTGCTGCCGTATGCCATGAAACTTTTTAATTGGTCATCGACATACTGAAGCATTTGTTGAGATTCTCTTCTTGCTATTGGCGAGGACAACAGTGTTATTATTCTTACTGGGAGTGAGTTCGATGTATGTTTTATTCACAAAGCAGCGCTATGGATTCTGGCAGTGGGAGAACTCTCCATCTTTATTACTGGAGGAGTCCGTCGCGTCAGTAGTTGAAATCCTTACAACTCTTTGAATTGTACCGACACCACTATTGTTCATTTTATGTTTCTGATTTCTTCTTTTCCTTACAATTGACTGAAAAAGATTGACATTACAAAATAATTAAAATATACGTAACATAAAGATAATGTTTAACAATTATTACCCTTTAACTTAAAATAACAATTATTTGTTTACTTTTTATAAATAAAAGCATAATTTTAATCATTGCAAAAACATAATTTAAAAATGGTAGAAGTTATAAAAGTAAGAACATACTTACACTAACTTATAAAATGAAGAAGTCCAAAAATAGTCGAACACGAACAACTCATCAATTTCTTCTGAAGTGGGCATTTTTTTCCCAAATTGTAAAATATGTTAAGAAATACAAAATAAACTTTAGTGATAATAAAAAATATAAATAAAATTTAAAAATAATCAAAGTAATATATAATATGTAAATTGATCTTACCTCTTGAATAATGCATCATGATTACAATAATTAACAACTATATAAAGAGTAACAAACAGTAAATTAGCAAAACAAACTCAAACTCAAGCAGCATATTTGTTCTTAAATAATATCTAGATCAAATGCACCTTTTCTAAGAAGAAACTGAAAAATTCAAAATAAAAATTTAGTAAACTCAAATGATATGAAATATTATGAATATAAAAAATTAAACCAATCAAAATGTCCTATTATCTATCTATTAAAAATCACTAACAAAATACGTGGATATGATATCTAGAATAATAAATAAACAAAAATAATAATAAATAACTGCATAATTAAATAAATAATATTAAATTTACGTAGTTAAACATATGATACCTGTTAATTTCACTCTTTAGTAGTAGTAGTAAAATGAGTGTAGAGAGAAAAACAAGAAGGGAGTGGGAGAGGGAGGCTGTAAGGGCAACGGCGATGAAAGAAAAAAAGAAAAATATAAGGGAGAGAGTTTAGGGTTATGGCTTTTACTTTTTATATAATTATCATCAATTCAAATTTAAAATATATAATATACATAGATATATTATTAAATATATATCTAATTATTTGTTGTGCATTGGAAGAGGGAAAGGCAGAAAGACAGAGACTAAAATATCGTTTTTCATTTAACGAAAAAAGAAATGAGTGACGTAAAAAATAAAGGACAGCACAAGTGAAAAAAAAGGACAGCAAAAGTCAAAAAACAATTAGGCGTGTGCATAAAAATAATTTTTTGGGAATATTTTATTTTAGTTAATTAAAGTCAAAAAGTTAAAGATATATTTATATTTTAAATTGAAAATCTATAATCATTAGATTTTATTTTATTTTTTACTCAAAAAGTTAATAAAACTAAGATAAGATACGTAACTACTGTTTTAATCAAAAAAATATATTATTTTTTAAACATAATTCTTCCTTAAGAGAAAGTGACAAGATAATTAAATATTATAAATACATTATTAATCAAATATAATAATTATAAATAGTATTAAATTAAAATATCTTTTATTTATATAATAATATATTTATTTGTAGTTTATTTTATTTATTTTGTAAGACAAAAAAATATTAAGTTGTTATAATATTGTAGTACAATATTTATGATTATATACAATTATAAGTATTATAGTACAATATATTCTATTTATAAATTAATATTTATTTATGATTTATTTTATTTATTCTATGGTATCTAATTAATATGGAATTATTAATATATTGTAAAACAAATAAATTATATTTTATTTATAAGAGGTTAATAAATATTTAATTATTAAGGTGTTATAAAATAAAACTTATTATTATTAATAGCCTTTGAAGGATCGGCACAAAACTTAGGGATGAAGCAATCCTCACCATTAATCTACTTCTCCCCTATGCACCTTGCATAAGCAAACATACAAGCTGTTTTTCTTGGATCAAGACCCTGAAACAGATCAACCAACCACATGCATTTGAAAGTAAGCAAATATCTCACAAAATATCAATTAGCTGATTTTGAGCTTTAAAATTAACACACAAAACTTTATCTGAAGTGCTCGAAGCAAGGGTTTCATCAGCCTTCAACAGTGTGGGTAGTAACCCAAGGTGTATGCCCTCAAACGAGCTTGCCATTATAGCAAGCATGAACCTTATTACCTTTAACCGCAAATTCAACATACCACGTATCTGGATTCATCTGCCAAAGCAAAAATCCACACCTCTAACTGCAAGTTCAACATACCACATATTTGGATTCATCTGTCAAAGTACAAATCCAAACCTGCAACTGCAAGTTCAACGTACCGATTCATCTGCCAAAGCATAAATCCACCCAACTCAGCACATCTACAGGTATTCTTATTGTTAACTGTTATAGTAGCAGTTTCAAACTCTGCAGCTGCCATCCTACTCTTTCTCATGGCATAGGCATTTTTAATACAATTGTGTAAATTTGATTTAGAAAGAGAAGACTCCGACAAAGAGAATGTCAATATTTTACTCTAATATAAATTAATGATTATAGCTAATGAGTAGTAGGCCATTATTTCTTTCTTTTTTGTTCTGATTATGTTTGTTGCATATATATTGGAATCCAATGAAAAATAAACTATTCTCTCTTTCTACCTTTTGATTGAAGATTCCTGCTTAGACATTAAAATCAAAAAGCAAGGCCGTTTGATTTTTTTTTTGGTTTTTACATTTTTTTAATTTTTTTCTTTTCTCTCTGCATCTTTTTCCCTAACTCCTTTAGTTTGGATTTAAACTTGAAAAAATTCTCCACCTACCAAAAAAAAAAAAAAACAGACAATCATTGAAAAGTTTACCTGAAAGGTTTGAAAATCTTTCAAATAGGTCTCCTCAACTTTGCACCTAGGTTCGCAGATGACTAGTGTTTGAGTCTGTATTTCCCTTACGGTTTTGTCCTCGAAGGTCTTCCTTTTTTAGTCGAATTCAATTATTTCGAGTCAAAATTTCTATGCATGGCTAATTCTCTCGTGATCTGAAAAAATGCAACAAAAAAAATATTAAATATTGATGTTAGCAGAGGATTAAACAAACAAATCAAATTAAAGAGTAAATGATAAGTTTGTTTTGATACACTCATCAAAATAAATTAAACTTTCATTTTCTAATTGATTATAGTGGATGCTGGGGCACCAAAAACAGTGCGAGGGAGTGAGTACAGTACAATTGAAGAGGTGGCGCGGTTGCTCTGTTAATGGCGTGGCCGTGCCATGCCCTCTGCCATGCATGCTGCACAAGAGCAAGTGGCATGGCGCGGCCGCGCCACCTACATGTATTCTACCTGGTGCCAGAATGCGCGGTGCCGCCGCGGCACTTAGCGGCGCGATCGCTCTAGGTCACCTGCTCTTGTGTAGACTTGTGGCACAATGCATGGCGCGGTTGCGCTAATACTTGGTGCAGCCGCGCCATGCGAAGCTTAACTACAAGGTTTGAAGACCTTGCAAATAGGTCCATTCAGCTTTGCACTTAGGTCCCCTAGTGACTGCCATTTTGGTTTGTACTTCTCTTATGTTTTGGTTCCCGAACATATTCATTTTTTAGCCAACTTCAGTCTTTTTGAGTTAAATTCACTTTGAATGGCCAATTCTTTCGTCATCTGCAAAAAAATATAACCATGTAAAAGACATTAAATATTAATTGTCACTATTTTATTCTTATGTAATTTAATGATTATAGCCAATGAGTAGTAGGACATTATTTGTTTCTTTTTTGTTCTGATTATGTTTGTTGTTTATATATTGGAATTCAATGAAAAATAAACTATCCTTTCTTTCTGCCTTTTGATTGAATATTTTTGTTAAGACATTAAAATCCGGTAGCCAAAGTTGAATACTAAACAATATTTAAACAAAAAAAGTTACCAACATAATTATTAAAAGATAACAAAAAGTTAAAAGAAAATTATTAAAGGTAATTAATATAAATAAAATTATTATAATATTAATAATATAATATAAAATTAAAACTAAAATTATTGTGTTTTGGTGGATTTTGCCATGTCATCATTGCAATAGTTTTGCCAGCTCTAACTGCTGCTTGCTACTGTATGTTGCCGGTTCTGTTATGAGCTTTTTTCGTTGCTGAGATACATTTTCTGCTGTTGTAACTGGTTTACTGTTCTGCTTCTCCTCTGCTGATGTTTTGTTGGTTGCTTTCTCAAGTTACTGCTCTTGGATATCTTCAGCCAGTTCTCTAAGGATGCAATTGATTCTCTGACTTATAATTTTTTTTAGTAGCTGCTATGTATTTGGCTACTACTACTTCTGTTGTTTGTGGCTGCTACTGTGTTTTGGTTTTTGGTTTTGCTATTGCTGGGAACTGATGTTGGCTAGTTGTGCTTCATTTATTTATTGTTGCTGGAATTAATCTTTCTCCTCTGGTGGTCTCTAGCACTTAAGCTTCTCACCACTGGTCTCTAACACTACGACAGCAATTTGATCCTCTCTGTAAGTCTCTAATATCATCTCTAATATAAACATATATTGTCATAAATTAGAAATAATGTGTATTAATATTTTTTAGTGATTATATTTTCTGAATAGATAATCTTGGATGACTATGGATAGGAGATTGCATGCATTTGTAGAAGGCGTAGATAATTTCTTAAAATTTGCATTACGTCATTCAAGGAATCCTAATGCCATACATTGTCCATGCATAAAGTGTGGCAATTTCAAAGTGCACACTATTATGGAGATAAAAGAACATTTATTTTTAATGGTATTGATAAAAGTTATTGCACTTGGATTTGGCGTGGAGAATCATGTGCAGAAAGGAGAATATGATAACGAGAATGTCAAATTATGTGCAGAAAGAATTCTAAGTTTGTGATTAATGTTGCACTTATTTATGTATAATTTATATTAATAATTAAATAAAAAATATTTAATTTTCATTAAAAGTTTTTATTTATATTGGCTTTCATCTTAATTCTTTTAAAAAAAAAAAACTATTTGTCTATACTTTTGATAGGAAAAAATTACGGAACAAGTTAAATTGAAGAATGTTTGCATTGATGGCAACAATGACATTCTTACAATGGCATTACAAATTCCTGAGCATTTAAGAAGTGCTAGAGGAGTAGGTCATTTCATTACTCCATCTAGTTATTTTCACATGCCTAAACGTAATCATTATTTTGAGGAGCAACAAAAAATGATGCAAGAGTAACAGCATTTGTTGATTGAACAAAATAAGAGGATGTTGGAGGAAAATCAACAAATGCAAGAAAAGTTAAAGTCATTACAAAGTGAATTAGAAGCATTAAAAACAAGTAACCCAAAAGCCACGAGTTCTAATCAAGCCAATTGTGATATAACCGTCAAGGTGACTAGTCACGAGACAAACACGAAAGTATAATATCAAGCTAATGGTGATATAACTATAAAGGTAATAAATTTTTACTTATTCACTATATATATGTATATATATATATAAAATATTTGTATCTTGTTGTATAACATCTTTTTAATGAAATGAATGTGACATTTGAAAGGGAAAATTATGCAAGCTTGCTATTGGCAACAGAGAGAATATAGTGGCTCATGGTACAATTATGCCAACAAATGATCCAAAAGCCACTATACGCGGAATTCCATTAAATGAAAATATACGCGTATCTATTCATATGACAATAATTCCATCAACCTCTTTACCAGTTCCTATTCTTGGTGAATTTGAAACCGTACAAGATGATATTGGATCATTTGTCGCATGGCCTAGAGATCTTATTAGACCATTAACTAATAAGGTAATTTACTTTTTAATTTGTAATTTTCTTTCAATTATTTATTTATAATATTTTTTTTTCTTAATATTTTGCTTCATCAACTTAGGAACCAAGCAAACAACTCAATAATTGAAGCTTAAAATCAGTGGAGCCAATTATAAACTCTAAAGTTCAATGTTCAACTCAAGCATATTGTTCTATGAAATCTATTGGCGTATATGCCAATAAAGTATGCTTCCAGGTGACACCATTGAAGTAAGTATAGAAAAAAATATTTTTGGGCAAGAATTTGTTGAGAATGTTACTCAAGGTATAATCCAAGAGTTTTTAAGCATGAACCTCATATCAGTCACTTGGATAGTAGTCTATATAAGATAATTTAATATTTTCCTGATGAATATGTATCATTTTAACTTATTTATTGAGGATTAAAGGTATAGATTTATTGTTTTAATAACAAAAACTTTTACTTTATTATTAGGCACTTATACAATTACATCAAAGAGAGAAATTTGGTTGATATGATTGGATTTGTGAATCCACATGAAATTGCTTCAATCGGCAGAAAAATAGAAGCTGATAGAGTACGTTCAATCGCGGAAAAAATAAGACATGCAAAAATGAATCAGATATTCTTTGCTCCATATTGTCATGAGTATGTATTTTCATTATGTTATATGATTATATATTTAATTATTAATTGTTGAGTATAATTTATTTCAACTAATGCATTTATTATATATATATATATTTTACCATCAATATAGATTTCACTGGATGTTGGTCATTATTAATCCATATAATGACATCACATATTTTTTGGACTCACTTCAAAATGAAATTGTCTCTGATATCAAGCAAGTTGTTAATAAGTAAGTATAATTTTTAATACATTTATTTGCATTAAGATATAATTTTTCTGTTCATTTGACATAATTTATATATGATATTCATTTTCCTTTTCCTATCATTTCTTTGTTTTTTCCTTTTGAAAAAAAGAGCCATGAAGATGTTCAATGTTCGATCACAAAGAATTGGAAGAAAGACACCGATTTGGAAGAAAATCAATGTAGGTATATAAAAATTATATTGTAGACTATTTTTTTGAAATTTTTTTTTTTTTTTGATTCATAAGTGACAGAGATAATCAATCTTTAAATTATGGTAGCCAATTCTAATACTAGAACAAATAATTTGTCAATACATCAAAACTTAATTTAATAAATATTTTTAAGAAAAGCTTAATAATGATTTAGCTTTTTTTTTTTTTTTTTTTTATTTCTAGGGGAGGGGGAGGGGTTGGGGTAGGATATTTTTTTATGGGCCAATAACCTACTACTATACTTACCAACATTTTCTAATGTCTGTATGAGTAAAGTGGGATATAAAAAATTAACCATCAACTATTTTCAATCCTTTTTCTTTCTTTACATAGATACCATCATTCTTTTGATTTTCTCTAATATTTTATTTACTTTCTTAGGGCATATATGTTTGACAACATTGGAAATATACATTAATAACATAAATATCAGTTGGTAAACAATGGTCTATCATTGGTTATTGTAAATGTCTCAAAAAAAAATATTATTGACTATTGATTAATTTAAATTAGCATGAAATATTAAATGAATGGAATTGAAAACTAGGAATTCTTTAAAACTAGAGTTAGGTCCAAAATTAAAGTAACCCATCAATTATTCAAATCATCTTTAAGAATAATCCAATGAATGATATAATTATAATTGGTATATACTTTGAATCTTTTCGTTTCATATATCAGTCAAATTAGTACTTACACATTATAAAAAAAAGAAACAATATGTGATACATATATACTGTCACAATATATGTATATATATTTGGTTATTGATCTGTTAGTATAACTTTTACTAACTAATATGCTAATATGCTATATATATACATAACATCTTCATATGACTTTCCGAAGGAAAATAATTTAGATTTTTATTATTTAAACAATTTTTTTCGTTGTTTTATGTTAATTAAAATATACTCAATTTTATTATTTTTTTTTTAATTTTTGGTAGTGTCCTAAACAACCCACAAATTTAGAGTGTGGGTATTATGTAATGAAGTATATGAAAGATATTATTGAAAATCCAAATATTTCCATCCAACAAAAGGTTAGAATTATAACTTTGCAATTATTTTATTTATTTTATTAATTTTTTATAATATGCATGACTTCTAATGTTATTTTATTTAATTTCATTATGTGTAATATTTTATGCAGTTTGAAAAAAAATGCTCATACAAATAAGAAGAGATAGATGAGATGAGAAAAGATTGGGCTGAATTTGTTCTGTCAATTTTGTAATTGAAATAATTGTATCTTTTTATTCTTTTGTTTTAGTTATATTTTGCATGTTTTACCCAAAGAATTTCGATGGATATATTTAGTTATAGGTCTATTGATCTACTTTTTATTCAATTTAATTATTAAGTCATAAATTAATTGATAAGTGCATTGACTTAAAACTATGGCAAAGATTACGAAAGACAAGGTTGCTACTTGTTAATTACCAAACTTCCTACTGCTTGATTGCTTGTTGCCGATTCTGCTTCATGTTATTAGCTATACATTTTTTATTTTTCTGCTATTTTCTTCTCCTAATGTTACTTTGTTGTAGCTATTTCTGCTATATTTTATTGTTGTTTCACTAACTATTGACAAAGTTGTAAATATAATTGTTGTTGGGAGATACTTGTTTAATTCTTTTATGACTGGTATTTTTAGTCTTATAATAATTAGTGGATAAAACAGTTATGTATGTGATATCTAACTTCAGCTTGCTGTTGTTTCTGGTTCATGATCTACTGCTGTTGCGCTACTGTTTATATTTACAAATTGTAATGATACGGACTCTTTTAATTTAGACTTTTTTTTAATCAATATTTAATATATTTTTAAACAATTAATAAGATCGATACACATATGTATGAATTAATGAGTGATATTATTGTCCTCTACATATATTTTTATATATATATATATATACACATATACATATATGTATATGTATATTTTTTGATAAATTAATTTTTATTTAATCGAATTTTGTTAATAACCATTTTTATTGTTATTTTTAAGAATTATAATTTTAAAAATTTTAATAACTGTTAAAAACTGTCTTTTTATATATCTAAATATTATTAAAAATAAATTTCTTATAAAATTTTAACAACTGTTAAATATCATCCTCTTATAAATTTAAATACTGTTATAAAGGGTTTTCTTATAAATTCGAATACTATTTAAAACTATTTTCTTATAAATTTAAAAACTAATAAAAACAATCTTCTTATCATAACAAAAGAGAACAGTTTTTGATATTTTAAGACACGTCAAAAGAAAACGGTTTGTAATACGTTCTAAAAGAGTTTTTAAAACGTTTTATAGCAGCTTTAAATGTATAATAATCTAATAGTGAATATAAGGTTAATGGTTTATCCGATTTAGAACTATTTCCTAATCAGAGAAGAACTTCTTAAGCCATACTATTTCCGTAGCTACTTCACAAGTTACCATATATTCAGCTTCCATGTTTGAATTAGCAATCAAGGGGGCTAATGTCTAAACAAGAAAATTTAGCTTGTTTTGACTAAGTAATGTATAAGAAGGGCACAAGTAGACCTAAACACTCTTTAGGGCTTAAATTATGGGTTGTGGTGTGAAAAATAAGAGTAGGCCCAAGTCTTGTTTAAATCAACACAGTAACCTTAGTCTAGCCCACTTAGGGAGAACTTAGGTCTAAAGTATTCATTATGTGACTAGGCTTATGTATAAAGAAAACAAAATCCCAAAACTTAGGATCTATTTTGCCTAAAGACTTTATTTTAATTAATTTAAGATTAATTAGAATATGTATTTTATTTAAAATCTAAGTCTTTAAACATCATTTTAGCATATAATTAAATTATATGAATGTTAAGGATGAAATTTTTAAGTACCAACATGGCACACATAAAGTGCCATGACGGATGCCACTATTGCAAAAAGCAAGGATATAGCCAAGATCCACATGCAATGGCCACGTCAATATTGGTGATCATCGTGTTAGTAGAAAATATCCATTGTGCAAGAAATCATATTTCATATTAGGACCCAAGCCTGAATCCACGTAGTTATGTGGATCCAATGATGCTATGAATATGCTCAGGGATTTCTAAGGACTTAGACGTGGGACTTATGACTAGAAATGCCATAATCAAAGGCTAGTGAAGTAAGATGCTATAGGAGATTATGAAGCAAGCTGATAACAGGGTGACACCTATTAAAGATCATCATGATCACCAATGGCAAGGTCACACATGGATCAATGGGAGGTGGAAAACACAGTTCCAAGGCAAGTGAGGTAAGCGGGTGAAAAAATATGTATAAGTTGGCACTTGTATATCCTCGTGGTTGGTATAGTGGTCACGTGGAGGGGAAATTGCCTTTACCTTCACCTATATAAACCCTAAAATTCTTCAAGCAATGGGATTTGGATCCTTCACTCTTATTCTTTTTCTAAAGAACGCACAAATATCATCACCATTAATCTTCTATTATTATTTCTGCAATGCATGCCAGTTTAACTTGATCATCAAAGGGGATTCATCAATAACACCATCGATGCCCATTGACTTGTTTTTATCTTACAGGTTGATATCAAGGTGGAATCTAGTATTGCTGATAGCAGTACTAGAGATTCAGATTGCTTCACCAGACTATCATTTTCTACCGTTGTCTTGTCATCGTTCCCATCAAGGACATGCCTTCACTACAAATACAAATTGTGTTTATTGACTAAAGAACATCCCACTTGGCATATATGTGGCATTGGGATGAATTTTAGTGCTATTTTTGGGGAAAATATGTCAAAAAGCCAACATAAGAGTTGGATTTAATGATGCAAGAGATATTGAATCGATATGCACCAAGCTGTGTTGCTACCATTCCAGTGCAAGGATATGGCAAGGATACTACATGTGAGACAAAAAAAAATTTTCTCGCCCCATCACATGAAAAGTCAGAAAGAAGGACTTGGAGAATTAAATTCAGTTGTTCTTGGAGCAAAAAAAAGGCCTGGTATAGCAAGTAAAAAAGTTGCAATCTCAGGTGGACAAACAGGAGGAGCGTAAGTAATGAAGAGATGCTACCATGGCACTTAAAGATCCCTTACCCACAAGGGGTTCTCAAAACCCAGGGGAGGGCTAACCATATCAAGTCGAGCCACTATAATCTTGCCGCCATTTTTCAAGCTAGAACCATGAGAAAATCATCATAAAGTCAAGGCTATTAGCCAGGGAGCAAAAAGGGATCATTGCTTGGATGCCTTTGCACCTTATATGAGGTTTAGCAAGTTAACCATCATTATCATGGGGATAATGCCAACTACTAAAGTGCTTCTATGGGAAAATCGTGCACTCAATGAAGACATGGAAGGAGGCTTGTAATAAACCCTCAAGCCACAAGGTGATGCATGGCAAAAGCCACAAAAAATCCTCACTTTGGAATGTGGGATTGCATAAAATAGTTAGAAGACATGATAGCTAACTTGCCAGGAACTATACATGAGTTATAGCAATTGGAAGACCTCCTTATACAACTTGATTCACCCTATCACAATAGACATACAATGCATGCGACCTTCGTGCAATTTCACCATGTCTCAGCTATAATCGTACACTAGGTACAATGACCTATTGGCACATTTGCATTTATATCAAGAACTAATAGAAGTACAAGGTGTTACCGATAGTGTTATGTGCAAGTTCTCTCAGTGATACTCATGGGATTTGTAATAGGTGGTACAATAAAATAAAATTGGCCTGTGTTAGTTCTTTTTCCCACCTTTACACCAAATTTGTTAATCACTTCTGTGGTGCCAAGGAATAAGAGCGAGATCCTGAGACTCTCTTCAATATAATGGATACCAATGAAGCAATTATACAGTGTTTTCACCGCGTTGTCATTTAGGTGGGGGTGTACAATGATGCCAATGATTTAAATGCCATAATGTAAAATATGCGAATAAGAAGGTTATAGTGATCATTCTAAGACTTCCAGCCCAAAACTTATATGAGGTGCGTGAGCGGGCGTTGAACTTCATTAAATTGATGTCCAGGAGGCAGAGAAATTATTAGCGAAACATGCTAAGAGCAAACTATAAAGGGAAAGGGAAAATTTATCTAAGCATCATGACGATAGTAGCAAAAGAAAGAAATGGCCACTGCAATCACACTCTAATGCCAACGCTACAACCCTGACCTCCACTTTTTTTATATGAGGATCTATCCAGTCAGCACTAGCTTCAAACCCAATGATACTAGAGGCCATATACGGTAATGCAAATTCCCAAGGACTTGCCATGACAATATGAGTTTCATAGAAATGAGCCATAATGGGGATGATTTGTGACGGGATAACCCACACAATCCCCAAAGTTGTTATCTAGCTATGAGTCTTACATGGTATTAAATGCAACAAAGGGATAAATACTCATGAACATCTGAAACTCAGGGTTGTTGGTAAAGCCATGGTTGTTGAATTACAACATGTCCTAGAAATAAGTTTTGTGATTTTCATCAAGATTAGGGGTATAACACATCTGAGTGCTTTGAGTTGCAGGAACATAAAGGAGCATGGTTTGCAACGGTTACTTGGATAAGTATCAAGCCTCACCAAAGGGTGACCGATGTGCTAAGAGCATTGCAAATACTGTTGGTGCAACCTCGGATGAAAGAAGGCAACCTTCGAAAAACCTCCAACCTATATGTAGGAATGAAAATGAAAGCGGAAAAGCAATTATGCAATATGAATCAAATGCATGATAACGAAACACTACATAAAATGCAATGAATCACAATAAAATATGAATGCATGCAATACTCCCAAAATACTCCAAAATCAACAAATTCTTCTAACAAAATAGATAAAAATTTAATCACATAATCAAAAATTAAATTCAACCATTTAATAATACGAAAACACTTCCAATATTTCAAATTTCAATTTCCAACAACTACTCTATAATAAATAACACTTCCAATATTTCCAATTTCAAATTTCCAATAATTACTCCACAATAAATAATTGAAATTTGAAAAATGAAATCAAGGATAAATATTCTAATTGTGGAAATATAAATGCAAAAATTAAATCAACATCCATAACACAATATTTATATGAGGAAACTTTTGGTCATCACAATATAGGATAAAAACCTCGATACATTATTGAGTCCATGTATAGACAAAACAATCCATTATGAAAATATATAAGTTTACAATGGATTTAAAACACTTACAAAACCTCACACTATGAAATATCTCTCATCTAAATCCAATTCATCAACCTTCATGGTCTTCACGTATTTTTCTGCTTCTGGATCATACGTTAATCTCCTCACAAGACAAAAAAAAATAATTAATAAATGTTGTACGAGTAATAGGCTTAAATTTAATAACTCTAGTCACAAAGAAATCATATCTATGTGATTGATGAAGCCAAACAAAAGCAAAGAAGCTAAAAATCACTCAAAGAACAACCTAAAATGTTTAAATCTAACAAACAAAGACTCAACTGCATCTTCAAATGATTTTGCCTAAAACTCTCAAAATCAATTTTCAAAACCTGAGCACAATGGATTGGAAAGTTAGTCCTTGAAGAGAGCTTCAAATATATACCAAAATCATTAAATTTGGATTATTGGATCATCTACAATCAATGGTCAAAGTTTCAGCTTCTTGGTGCGTTTCTAGCTGTCCAAATCATGTCAACGATGCAAATCTTGCTCTCCATAATGCTTGGTCAAGGTCAATAGTCAAATGTCAACAAATCAACAATGCATGGTCATCCATCAGAGAACTTAAGTCAAAAGTCAGCATGATATTATGGTGTCATATTAATCGTCTAACATGAGCATCAATAGTCCAGATTAACTGCATTCAATATGCGGATTAGGTCAACCCATAGTAAAAGAAGCAGATCCTATTCAAGTAAGTTAAACCAACATTTAGATTCAAGCCGATTGAGTCTATGGTAAGCTCAATGCATCCATTACTCATAGTCTGGCCAACAAAAAAGTCAACGAGCTTACACTAAAAGATAATACACTTGGCCACACAAGATTTTAGCCTTTCTTTAACTCAATTTTCAATTTTGTCTTCATTTTAATCCTAACTTTGACCCTTTTGAAGGTTTTGTACCCTCTAGAATAAACAAATCACATTTGTTTAACCATCTGGGCATCCTAAAATATCAGATTGACCAACTGAACCTACCAAAAATGGTTTTTGATGCAAGGTTTAGACAAACACATAACTTTAGCATTTCAATCCCCCTCTTTATTAGAACTTATAGAAAAATACCTGAATGTACATGCAATTTGGTGCGCCTATATCTACTCCTGAAATCTAGAAAATGAGAAACAATAATGTGTATCAAATCCATAGAATACTCAAACCATTTGAACATCAACTTCTTACCTAAAATAACACAAGCAACAAATATACTAATTCTTCAATGCAAGTGAAAAGTGTAGAGGAATTAATAAAACACATGCACAAATATAATTAATTAAGAAAATGTAGAAAGATGCATGTGCATAGTATTACCCTTATTTTGACACAAGAAAGAAAAGAAGCTCCATCATACGAAAACTCCCTTATAAATTAAGCATAGTGTCATAAAAAGTAGCTACAAATAAATAAATAAAATCATAAAAACTTTCCCAAAATAAAAACACAACCTAAGCTCAAAACACAAGTAAAGAATGTTATACTTTGCTGCATAGAAGAGCTAATAAACACAAAGATTTACAACGTTACTTATTCTAAGTGTGTGAAGTGAGAGTATGGCATATGAATCATTCAAACAATCTATGTACACTCACATAATGAACACACATATAAACAGATACAAACATATACACACAAATAGAATACAGTAGGATAAAAGGCGTAATGTGTAAACACATAAATAACTGCCCTTTAGGATGTCCAACATTTAGAACACAGTGGGAAAATAAGCAAATTTTTTATTGTGTTCTCTAGTTCAATTAAGCTGTCTATTTAAACCTATGTAATAAGTGTTGGGCCAATAACTCTCTAAAGTCAAATGACTACAGTTAATATGTGGATTGTGTCGGCCAGTGGTAAAAGGTATGGGCCCTATTCGATCTAGTTAAACCGGCGTTATTTAATGCCGTCTAGTCTATGGTCAGCTCAATATGTCCACCAATTATAGTCTTTTCAATAAAAAGTCAATGAGCTCACACCGTAAAATAGTACACTTGGCTAAACCTAATTTTAGTCTATCCTTAACTTATTTTTCAATTCCATCTTCATTTTAAGCTCGACTTCGACCCTTCATAAAATTTTTAACCCTTTAAAATCTAAATATCACACTTACTTAACCATCTGGACATTTTAAAATATCAAATTGACTAATTGAACCTATTAGAGATGGTTTTTGACACAAGGTTTTGACAAACACATAACTCAGACGTTTCAATCCCCACCTCGTGTCAACACCATTGCAAGATTAGAAGAGAACTAGAACCTATACCACCTCGATTATGTTCACCAACAAGGATCTTTGAGGAGTTACCTTCCTTCACAATGACACCTTGGTTATCACACTAGCCACAACAAGGAAAAGCATGTCCTAAATTCTAGTGGATACGAGGTGATGCAATAGTAACTTCCATTGAAATTTGTGAAGTAGACCCTCCGAAGACGATCAAGATCGGAGCTGCCTTGAATGAACTACTATGGTAGTAGCTGTAGTCCTTGTTATGGGAATATTCCAATGCATTCGCATGGACTCAAGCTAATATGCTAGGGATTGAAGCCGCAATTCAAGCTGGTTGGTCTATGATAATGTCTCTTTAATTAAGAAAGGTATCAAGTCGATGGCCGAATAGGTGTAGAAGCTCCATAAGGCTAAATTTATTAAGGAAGTCTGTTATCCAAAGTGGCTATCCAACATGGTATTGGTAAAGAAGGCCAGCAGCAAGTGGAGGATATGTGTATATTTCACTGACTTAAATAAAGTGTGCCCAAGCGATAGCTTTCATCTCCTCTAAATTGATCAACTCGTGGATGCCATTATATGACACGAGCTCTTATACTTCATGGATGTATTCTTGGGGCATAAACAAATTGACATGTACTTATGTGACTAATAGAAGACTTTATTCATTACCAACAAGGGGCTCTATCACTACAAGGTGATGCCATTAATGCTAAAGAATGTCAGGGAAACTTCTAATGATTAGTAAACAAGCTTTTTAGCGATAAACTTAGGTGCTGTATTAAAGTAGTTGTGGATGATATTTTGACTGAGGCCGAGAAAAAACAGGTAATTATGAACTCATCTCAGACGCACTTTCATTGTACTACGCCAAGCCAAAATGAAGCTGAACCTAAAAAAAACATGTCTTTGGTGTCTCAGCTCGAAAGTTCTTGGGCTTTATCATGAACCACCGCAATATTAAAGTAAATCTAGACAAAACCAAGGTCATCCTGGACATAAAGCCACCACGGATTGTAAGGAAAATTTAGCAGTTGGGCGATTATGCGATGGCCTTAAACCACTTTGTTTCTAAGGCCACTGATAAATGTCATCTATTCTTTAAGGCATTGAAATAAGTCAAATATGTGAATTAGACAAGGGAATGTGATGAAGCCTTCATACGACTAAAGGAATACTCGGTAACTCCGTAGTGCTCTCTAAGCCACAAAGAGGAGAGCAACTTTTGCTTTGTCTCACCGTCTCAAAAATTGCAGTCAGCTTGATGCTTATTCAAAATGACAATGGCATACAATGACCAATGCGCTACACTAGTCACGCTTTAGTTGATGCCAAAATGACTTATCTATTGGTTGAATAGCTTGCTTTGTCTTTAGTTGTGGCTTCACAATAGCTTCGCCTATATCTTCAAAAGCATGTAGCTATAGTTCTGGCCGACTAGCTGCGTAGATATATTCTATAGAAGATGCACATGTTTAGAAAGTTGAGGTAGACATGTCTGGGAGGCTAACCTATTAGGCATTAGAATTGAGTCAGTTTAACATTGAATGTCAGCCACGCACAGTAATTAAAGATTAAGTCATTGTTGACTTCATTGGTGAATTCATCAACGACCGAGGGTAAGTATGCTGTGGTGGAAAGGGATTCACTAACACACCAATAGAAGAATAAGAAAGATATAATACTAGCATGGATGCTCTATATCGATGGCTTGTCAAACATGTAAGGAAGCGGTGTAAGTATGGTATTAACCAGCCTAGAAGGTGAAGAATTATGGTATATCTTGCGATTTATTTTTAAAGCTTTAAATAACAAAGCAGAATACAAAACTTTGATTGCCAAAATGAGAATGGTAAGAGACTTAGGGGTTAAAAAATTGAAAGTTCGAAGTGACTCCTAGTTAATGGTAAACCAAGTGAATAAGACCTACTACACTAAACGGGAAAACATGCAAGCATATGTCAAGAAAGTGGATTGATAAATTCAAAAAAGGTAGAGATTAAACACATACCGTGAGGATAGAACTCTATGCCAGACACATTGGCTAGGCTTGCCAAGGTAGGAGAAGTTGACATTCTAGGCTTTATCCCAATAAAGTATCTTCAGGTTCCCAGTATCTTGAAGATAAATTCAAATGATGTAACAGAAGTGGTCATGAACAAAAAATTGATGAAACATATCCACCTTTATTTGGAAAATTGGGGTATAAGGCAACTCAGCACATTCATTAACAATACCTTATACCATTGTAGATTTTACTCCTTATTTGAAATGTTTAAGACTTAAGGATTCTAATTTTGTTCTAAGGGAAATCCATGAAGGCATTTGTAGTGATCACTTGGGGCACAAAAAACACTATGGTAAAGGTATTATTGGCCCATTATGAAGAATGACATTGAGGACTATGCCCAAAGATGCGAATGGTGTCAGAAGATCGTGGTTGTACTGAGACAACCTATAGAAATGTTATTGAGCATCTAGGACCTTGGCCATTTTCCTAACAGAGGATAAATTTGATTGGGCCATTACTAATGGGAAAATGACAAAGCAAAATACACCGTGGTGGCTGTTAGTTATTTGACCAAGTCAGCAGAAGTAGAGCCGTTCTTTACCATCACGAAAGTAAAGACCACGAACTTTGTTTGGAAAGCCATCATATGCAAATGGAGGACACCTTAGGCCATCATCTCTAACAACAGCAAATAGTATGACAACATAAAATTTTGAACCTTTTGCAAAAATTTAGGGATTGACCATCAATTCTCCTCCCCAACACATCCAAAAGCTAATAGGTAGGTTGAAGCGGTTAATAAGATTATTAAGCATTCTCTCAAAGCAAAGTTAGAAGGAAAGAACAAAGCTTGGGTAGATGAATTACCCTAAGTTTTGAGGGCATATAGAATGACACTGCGAACATCTATAAGATAGACACCATTTGCAATGGCCTTCGTCGCCGAGGTTGTAATTCGGGTAGAAATTAGATTACCTATAGACAAAATAGGGGTATTTAACAAAGAGTAGAATGTTTGGATGCTGTGGATGAACTCAGAGAGGAGGCACAAATACAAGTTACAGTTCAGAAGCATTAAGTAAAGTGCTATTACAACAAGACTATAAAGAAAGATGATTTTGATAAGGAGATCTGGTGTTAAGGAAAGTAACATTGAATACCCAAGAGCTCGGAGATGGATGTCTAGGATCAAATTGGTAATGTCCTTACAAGGTAACTTAATGTGTCTGCCCTATAATTATCAACTAGAACAACTAGAGGGCACCAAGGTAAAACACCCATGGAATGTGAAAAACTTGCAACGATATTATCAATAGAAGATATGGTAGGATAGATCGCTACCCCTTTTTGGATTAATGGTGAAGAGCACAATCCGAAGGGCTGGGAATTTTTGCTTGCTTGTCATTTTTTGAATAAAATTAATTTCTCCTCTATGAATGGGCCTACGAAAATTGTCAATCTGATACCGTAGGTATATCTTGACTTTGCCCAAATCACACTAGAATCTCTACCTTTATCAATCTGATACCAAGGAGTATCTTGACTTAGCATGGATCACGCCTTAGCAAAATATCTGTCCTCCGCCAATCTAACACCATAGGTGTATCTTTGCATAATTAAAATTAACACTAAGGATGTCACAAGTTTATCATAGCACATCCAATCTTGTATAAATTGAATACCATAAAGGGGGTATTGATCCTAAATCTACGTTTAAGTTTTCCCTCAAAAATCTATGTTTTTAAACACTAAGGATGCGCACCTAACTCATATGATTACTACACGATGTTTAGGTTGGTCATCAATATAACTAACTCACACCTTCGATTATGCAAGTGAAGGGCATGGTAAATATGATACATACAGCAAAGAGATTTTGCTATCGTTATGAGAAAATAAATTTTCAAACACCTAACTTACATATTATCCAAACTACTCCATATTTAGGCGGTTATATGCGGAGATAAGTAAAAAGTCAAAATTCCGAAAAGGGAAAATTGCACTAAGCTCTAAAAATAAAATGTCATCACAACATTTTACATTATCGAAAGAAAAATAAGAGATCATTCACTTTGGCAGAGTCCATGCTAGCCTTTTCCTCCTCTGCAACCTTGAGCTCTAGGTACTTTGCCTTGCTAAAAAGGAATTCCGTTTAACTCATGTCAAAGGACTTGTCTTTCTTACAAATCTTCTTTTTTGGCACTAGCAGTACCCTGTCAGCTGGGTGGCGTCACAATCTTTCTCGACCTGAATCAAAATGTGCAAAAGACCATAATGGAAGGTAACAAGTTCTAGGGATTAAAGTATCTTGAACAAAGTCTGCTCCACGCTGCCCCAGAAGACATCGAATAGTCTTGAGATCTCTTCTTGATACTTTACATGGGAAATGACAATAACCAAGTCAGTCACCACCTCAGCAAGATGGACCAAGACAGTGAAAGTGACCTCGATGGAGTTGTCAACTAGAAGAGTGCTAGGAGGAGTTTAGGAAGTTCCCTTGACTTGTTTTTGCTTTAGCTCTTTTGGTATATAGGGATTCCATATCCACCACGGTATCCTTCAAGGTGGGTTTAATTTTCTTTCCCCAACTCAGCCTTCTAAACCTTTCGGCATCATCCTTGTTAACCTTTTCTAGTCTCATTTTATTAGTGGTCTACTACCTTTTCTGGAGTCAGATATATATATCAGACATATCTTGCCATTGCAGCTTTTGAAAAAGTTGGTTTGTATAGGGAAGAAACACAAGTTAGTTACTTAGATTAAAAGGAAGTTAAGACTCAATTAATATGAACAATAGCTTGAACATAGGACCCCTTTTGAATAAAATCAAGGTCAAATAGTTATGTTGGGTCAGTAAGGATTAATTGATGCCAAAGATCCTTTTCATCGAGGCAACAATCCTAGCGTTTAGAAGGCCGACATCATCAAGCTTCGAGGACTTTGAATAATGCACTATAAGAAAAAGTCAACCTAAAAGTATAAGTTCACATCGACAAAGATGCGAAGCAAAACCCATTTGGCAAAAGGTTTACGAAAATTTGAGGGAAAATGAACCAAGAACCCACTTTTTGTAGTGTATTGACCCCAACGACTGCCTACAAAGAAGTGCTTGTCCTTCCAAGACTTATTAGAAGTTGGATTGCCCACCACGAGCTCACCTTTCCCAGTTTGGCTACTTAAATGGAAGAAGCCGTGGTATTCATCTCTAGGGTTAAACCTAATGGTGTAAAAGTAGCTACGATCTATAGAGATGGAAGAAACTTTACAATGCTTCTTATAAAGTACCCACAGACCGACAAATCACCCACAACCATTAGGGCTTAGCTAGGTAGGGGAAATTGAAAAATGACTAAGGGCTTGACGAACTAACAGCTACAAAGGAAGTCATAGACCTAATCTAAGGAAATATAAATTGAAGGTGGTACGACCAAACGAAGGCCAACTCAACAGTTCCCCGAGCCTAACTAGATGTATGATCACTTCAGAACGAATGTTATATGTCTCTTGATATAAATCTAGGATTTCCTAGGCAATGGTTTGGGGCAAGGTATCCATGGTGTATAAGATTTGTTCATGACAAAGACACTTGTTATGTCTTTCTAATTGAAAGCATAATTAGAAGTACTACCTATTTTTACAGTGCCATGGTGGAACTAGCCTTGTCAGGGTTCCTTTGCCTAGAGCTACCCACCCCTAAATCTATAATTAAAATAGATGTTAAAAGTACTACCTACAGGTTTGGAAGGACAAGTTTTTTACAACGTCAGATAAATGCCAGGATGGCAAATTCAAGCGAAAGATTGGAGTAATTTTACTTCCTAAAACATCAAGCATAATGATAAATTTTTCACATACAAAATGAAAGCACGGGAAACCATAAAAGCACAAAAAGAAGGGAATAATGTTTCCCTATTACAAGCAAAGCAAATAAATATAGGCATACAATGTTCACCAAAGAGAAAAGGTACACAATATCATAGACAACAAAATCATAAAACCAAAAACATAGGAAAAGTAGATGCACCAGTCACGTATGCAATAGGAATCAATTTGCTATTACACGCATGCTTAAAAAGAGAAAAAAGAAGGAAAAGAGAGAAGAAGGAAAGACACTTGAAAAGATCACCAAAGATGAACAAGCGAATGCTGAACTTATTGGAGAACCACTAGAGGTTACTACAAGACATAGTAAAGTATGGCTGGCATTAAAGTAGGTTGGAGAGGTTTTGTTGAAAGCAAAGGAAAAGCAAGTAAAAAGGTTTTTTTTAGAAGTTTTTCCCTATTTACGCCATGGGGAGGTAATCTAGGATGTCAAATCCATCCAACAAATGGCATGCTTTCACATTACCGTAGAAGTTGAAATGAAGAGATTGAGTTGATGGGCATTAAAGTTCCTTAAATAAGTATGATTCTCGAGGTGGCAGCCAATAAACATCACAGCTGTTAGGGTCTAAGTTGAGGTTTATATGCCATGGTAGATGAAACCCTAGACTCTTATAGATACTAAAGAAGAATAAAGCCCTGTTTCTCGCATCTTTGAGCGAGAACAATTCAAAGATGTGGAAAGCAAATGGCTACGTAGCGCATTGTGAATGGTAGGCACAATTACTAAAAAGCATTTAATAAGCATCAAAAACACATTTTTGAAAACTTAAACCATTGACGGGCGCAAAGTTTTAGAGGCAAGATATAATGAAATAAGGGTATCGAGGAGGGAAATATTCATTAATCCTTTTGCTACTACGTTAGAACAAATTATAGTTTCAGGCCTAAAAACTAGGGGCTTTTGTCATGGCTAAATTTTTTAAGTGCCAATGTGGTATGCATAAAGTGCCATGGCAAATGCCACTGAGGCAAAAGACAATGATATAGCCAAGACCCGTGTGCAATGACTACGTTGGTATCGAAGATCATCATGGTAGTAGAGAAGATCCATTGTTGTAGGAAATTGTTTTCTAAACTACGGACATAAGCCCAATATTTGAAACCCTAATGTAAACCCAATTATGCTGTGAATAGGCTCAGTGATTTCTAAGGACACAGACATAGAATCCACAGTCCAAAAGCCATAATTATAGCCTAGTGAAGTAAGATGCTATGGGGGATTGTGAAGCAAGTCGACGATGGGTTTACACGTATTGAAAACCGTTGCGGTCACTAATGGCGAGGTCACACGTGGATCCATAGCAATAAAAAAAAAAAACACTTTCAAGGCTAGTGAGGTAAGGGTATGCAAAATTGTGTATAAGTTGGCCCTTGTATATCCCCATGGTGGGCATAGTGGTCACATAGAGGGGAAATTACTTTACCTTTACTGTATAAACCCCAAACTTCTTTAAGCAAAGGGCTTCAAATCCCTCACTCTTTTTATTTTTCTAAAGAACACATACATATCATTACCATTGATGTCCTATTATTATTTTTCCAACGCACCCCAATGTAACTTGATCGTCGAAAGTGATATGCTAGCAACACCATTGTCGCCCATTGACCTACTTGTATCTTCCAGGTTGATACCGAGGTGGAACCCAATATCATTGACGAGAGCACCAAAGATTTAGATTGCTTCACTAGAATATCATTTCATATTGTTGTCGCGTCATTCTTCCTTTCATGGACGTGCCTTCTCCACAAATACAAATCATGTTTGTTGACTAAATTTGTCTCACTTGGCAACTACGTGGCATCAGCAAGAATTTTGGCATCAACAATTAATTTAATTTCTAGAGAAAGACTTAACTTAGAAAGATAATTTACATTAGAATATAATTACATAGGATAATTATATTCCACAATAATTGCACATTACATGCTATATAAAGGTGCATGATTTCATGTTCAAGGATGCTAATCTTGACAATCATCATCCTAGCACCTTGATAGCACGATCAAGAAGCACTATACCTTCTTGGACATTGATCTAGTCATCCTTGCTTTCCAACCATCTTTATCATAGAAATCGCTCACAAACATTGTCTTGGCCTTTTCCATCTGTCATGACTTAGTATCGATCACCATAAGTTCCAAAAAAACCTTCCCTGTAGCCTTAGATCTATTAGGTTGCAAATAGTGATATTGAATCCTACTGTGAGCGATTCTATTCAATATTGGCCTAGTATTGAAATAATCATAACCTACTCTTAAATCTATTATGTTCCTTTATATTGATATTAGGACTATCTCGCTTCTACATATACCGTGAACTCATAATTTGAGACTTGTGCTTTTATCAAATATTGCAAGAATAGTAGCTGTGGTAACAGATCCCTCTAATTAAGCCATGCTAAGTCTCTTAAGGTTGCAACTCCGAAATGGGTGAGAAAATTTAATTTGGATCCAAAAGGCCAGTAATATTAAAGTCCACCGAGAACCACACATGAACTATTCAAGTAATCAATCATAGCGATTCGACTCATGGATTAAGTAAATTTCTACTGCAACAATGTTTTAAGTTAACAAATGAAATTTCTTGGGACATAAAATGATAAGTTCATGAATCTTACCTTTCCAAGACATTTTCTTGCAATACAATGTACGAAAAAAAAAAAAGTAGAGAGGAAAAGCCAAAAGACTCAAGACTCCAACTATCAACTTCAATGTTAAGGGGCCACTGAAAAATGAATTCAAAAAAAGCGAAACACATGACTTAGCTTGTACATGATGGAAAATGGAAAAGTATTGACTCTAATCTGATGTGCTTTTACTTCAATTTTGAATAACATAGATAAATTATATGGTAAACACTTTTACTCGATAGTTAATTTTATTTGATAGCTTGCTAAATTTTGTGAAATATATATTTTATTTATTGAATTTGTTTGAGGGTAGCAATTTACTTATTTTATTTGTTCCAGTTTGAATATTATTCAACTGATTGATTATGTATATACGTTGATTAATTGCAGTGATTTGAGTCAAACTAGTGCTCTGTCAATGGGTCCCCATTTACATTATATTTTTTCTCCACACATTCATAACCTCTCAATTCTGTGCGGATATTTTTCCAATATAGTTACATGATTTTCCACAAACACCTCATTTGCGATATAAGTGCAAAATAATTCTGTGTGTCATCTTTTCAAATTTTATAAATCAATTTTTTAATGTTTAAATTTTTTACATCATTTGGTACAACGTTTAGAGTTCATTGAAGAAACAAGTGATTTTGAGCAGTTAAATCTTTAGTAAGATTATTTTTAAATAACTTTTGACAAAATTGCCTCATCTTAAAATAAATTTTGTAAAATAGCAAAAAGTTATTTTTCAAAAACTTATTTAAACCATTTTTTTTAATATATTATCAAGTGTGTTCAATTAAAATTATAAAATTCAAAATTAATCCTAAACATGATTACTAAATTTTAAGGTCAATTAGAATATAAAATTACTTTTCTACTTCTTTTTTTTCACTTCTTAAGTATAGTCGAAGTATATTATTTTAAAATTTATAACAATCCCAAACTGATTCTTAATATGCATAAAAAATCAAAAGCATCTAATTAAAAAATACTTTCGATTTATTTTGATTGAAGAAAACATAAGAATTAAATTGAACAAAAAGCAGCTACCTCAATAAAGGTACATGAGTACTATAAACAAAATAGATTCATGAGAAACAATCATATGAATTAGTCAAAATCATCCCTCTGTTTCTTAGTTCTGAGACAGAAATTTCCCAAATAGGTTTCACCAATGGTGTTGTCTTATGAGTGAGAAATTCTTGTGATAAGCATTTCATTGTAGGCCGAGACTTGGGTTTGGGTTGTAAGCATGAAAATGCTGAGATCACAATAAGAACAAGGTCTTCAACAACCTTGGGGTTAGTTGGAGGTGATAGGCGTTGGTCTAAAATATCAATCAACCTTATCCTATGATCAAATGATG
Source organism: Azadirachta indica (assembly GCA_022749755.1). Taxonomy (NCBI): domain Eukaryota; kingdom Viridiplantae; phylum Streptophyta; class Magnoliopsida; order Sapindales; family Meliaceae; genus Azadirachta; species Azadirachta indica. Next base: position 15,556,126 of record CM040442.1, read on the forward strand.
ATGATGATAATGATAATGATGAAAGAAGATCTCTTGGATGACTTCCCATTAATACTTCTAGAGCTACTACACCAAAGCTATAAACATCACATTTCTCCGTCACAACCATAGTGTAGGCAAGTTCTACAAGAGAGAAAAACAAAAAATATAACAAAGTTGTCATGAATTGAACAAGTCTGAGAAAAATGAGTATCATAGTAGTTAATTACCTGGAGCAATGTATCCGTAAGTGCCTGCTAATAAAGTTTCATTAGATGAGCATGGATCCAAAATCCTGGCAGTACCAAAGTCAGCAACAATTGCCTCTAATTCCGAATTTAATAAGATATTATTACCTGATATATCGCGGTGAACGATTGGTGGTGTGCAGTTATGGTGTAAGTATGATAAAGCATGTGCGATTCCCTTCACAATGTTCACCCTCTTTTTCCAATCCAACTTAACAGCCTCATCATCGTTTCGTAATGCACAAAACAAGCTACCCTTCTCCATATATTCATAAATCAAAAACATGCATTTTCTATGTAAACAAAATCCATAAAGCTTCACAATGTTCCGATGTCGTATATTGGATAGTACACTAACTTCATACTGAAAACTCTTCAAGGTTGTTGGCTCATCACTCTCTGAACGGTGAAGCTTCTTCAAAGCAACAATGTTGCCACTAGGTAGCTGCGCTTTGTAAACGCTGCCATAACCTCCAGTTCCAATGCAATATTTGATATCAAAATCTTCTGTTGCTTCAATTATGTCTTTAAATGCAATTGTACCATCATAATTCCATATTGAGAACAAATCCCCATTCTTATTGGTTGTCGTCGTGCTGGGTTCAGCTTCTTTGTTCTTATACTTAAGCAGCAGCAAGAAACAAAAACTCAAGGTAATAAATGTTATAATCGAACAAAGATAAACTGTAATGAAAATGATTACTTTTGCTTTTAATTGGGATGTGTGATCACCAGCAGCACAAACTCCCTGCAAAATGAAAAAAAAAAAAAAATAGCAGATATCATAACCAATGTTGAATATCTAATATTGGAGAATGCACTACTCTCTATTTTCATCATTTTAGATTTTTTTTTTTCAAGGAATGAGAGCGCAATCAATGCGTCTTAACCAAGACTCAGATTCTACTAAAAGAAGGTGAGTGTGATGATTAAAATATATAATGATTAATTCTTTCGAAGACAAGAAGACCGTAGACTTTCAAAGTCTTCTCTCCTTTATGCGTCAATGATTGAGAATGACTCAAAATTAGTATTGCCCCAACCCCTACGTTGGGACATGACTTTCTACCTTTAGAATTTTACACATAGAATATATTTTCCATTTTATATTATTTTAAAAATTTTATATCATTTACAAACAATAGTAGATGATGTATTAATGGCAAGTTTGACGAGTATTCTTGGACTTGGGTTAGCCCAATAGACCACCTATAACAGGTTGATCTAATTAACCCAATTATATAATAGAATAATATTTATTAATGTAATAAATATTATTATATTCATCTGAATAATTAGATTAATTACCTAAGATAATTGTTAACTATTATAGATAAATAGACTTAAAAGATACATCTTATCTTAAGTGATAAAATATTTATCTTTAAATAAAGTGTTTGCTCGTTCTATTCAATAGTAGTTGAGTGGAGAATCAAATGATTTTTTACAACTTTCTCGTGTGTGATGACTTTAACCAGTTTGGATATCTAAAATGAAAAGGTTTGTTTCTAGATTTTGTTTTATTTCTGCAATTATCAATAATAATTTATAATTATTCTATACTCCAAAATCCAAAAACTTGTTTGAATTTAGTTATTTAATTGTTCAGTTTGAATATTATTCCACTGGCTGATTATATAAATATATATATATATATTCGCTAATTAATTATAGTGACGTAATTCAACCGAGTACAACGCTTCACATTCGTAATTCTGTCATTGTGTTCGTTTATTCCAGGAAAAGAATCTGTAAGGAATTATTGAATCTTCGCAGAACTTGTATTTCTCTCCAATACATTTTATTAATATTTTTTATATTTTGGGGCTATTTTTTCCACAAATACCTTGCTTATTCTCTACAACTGTCTTCTAAATTTTATAGATTGATTATTTAATATTTGAATTTTTTACATTAATTTGACCATTTTAAAAATCAGCAAAAACATGAATCAATTCATTTTAAATTTATTTTATTTTCAAATATTATACTAAATACATCTATTTAAAATTATAAAAACTCAATTTTCTTTTTCTGCACGTGACTTAGCCTTTACATAACGGAAAATGGAAAAGTATTGATAGTTATTTATATTTTGTAGCTAGTTAGATATTTCGTGCTACAGCAATTTTAATTTAACAATTTTGAAAATAAAAAACAAAAATATTAAACTAAAAATAAGAGAGATATTTGTGTAAACCAGTACTTTTCAAAACAAAAGAGTAAAAAAAAAAAAAAAATAGTATAATAGAGACTGGCTATTACATCATCTGAAGGAGACTTGTTTCTCTTTTTGTTGTTGCTTACGTACCATTACAAGTACTACTCTGTAACCAATTAACGATGAAGAAATGTCAAAGATAAATTGAAATCAAAATTTTAATTCTCATTCACATTCTCAATATGAGTGAAAGTCTTTATTGCCCCGACCCCTACGTTGGGACAGGACTTTTTATTCTCTCAAATTAAAATGGAATATATAATTACCAAACACTATCATTGATGATTGTTTTCCTTTTGATATTATTATTGTCGATTTAATTATTGGCTAGCTAGTAATTTTGGACAATGGTAGAAAATTTTATATCATTTTTTTAAATAAATTAAAGAAGTTTCACTAATGACAAGTTTCACGTTTATCAATAATAATTTATAATTAAGAAATAATTCACGTTCTAAAACCCAAAAGTTTTTTTGAATTTAGCTTTTTAATTTTTCAGTTTGAATATTATTCCTCTTATTGATTATATACATTCATTGACTAAATTGCAGTGACTTTGGTTCAAATGAGTACTTTTTTTAATCAGCACTTCAACTGTGTTTGCCTATTTTTTTCCAATACATTATATTTCAGGAAGATGACATGTAAAGCATCATTGTATCTTCCCAAAATTTGCATTTCTTTGCAGGACATAAAAAATTGGACGACATAATACTATTTACAATACCTCATTTACAATACAAGAGCATAGCAGCTCTCCATGTCATGTTTTAAAATTTTATAAATCGATTATTTCAGTATTTTATTTTTTTAATATTAATTTTTAGTATATTTAGAACCGGTTGGAAGAGACAAAAATAAATTTTAAAAAAAAAAGTTATTTAAAGCATTTTGTAAAATTTTTTCCCAATTACTTGACAAAATAGAAATGCAAAATAAATTGAAACTCTATTTTTAAAGAAAAATCTGAATTTTTCTTATTAATACGAAGAGATGAAAAAACAATTGGAGTTTTGAAACTCCTTTTTACTTAGTACTAAAAGAATTTGACATATCAAAATAGGTAAATTCAAATTATTATTATAAAATAAATACTAGAAAAAAAATAGTCTACTGAAATAAATTAAAATGTATGATTGAAGACTGAATCAACCAAATTGAACTGGTTGTATAAATGACGTTAAAACCTTCGGAACTATATATCACGGATGGAGAAAAATAAAATTTTCAATGCTAATTAAATTACCATCCAATGCTCAATTTACATTTGTCCCCACCACTTGAAAGAAAACTTGTCTTTGTAAATTTTTATCTTTTTCATAAATTCCAAGAGAGAAGCATATAGAGTCAAAGTCTTCGCTCATTTCTATATCGATTGAAAATGACAAATGTACTGTAATAAAAAAAATAAAGAAAAAAAGAGATAAAGCCCAAAGACCAAAAAGAAAGTAGTGAAGTTCAATTCAATGTATTTATAAGCCCATAATACTTATTTGAAAGGTGCAACAGTTAAATTCAATGTATTTAAAGGCCCAAAAGACAAATAATTTTTTGAAAGCCACAACCGTACAATTTAAGAGGAAAATTTTTATTTATGACTACCATTCATTGCTCAAATTTATAAATAATTACTATTTAAAATCGTGTTAAAAATTATCACTATAATAAATTGTGGATAAAAGTACTTTTATTACCAATTTTCCACAAGTAATTTTTAGTGTAGAAACGATACTAGATATTATTTTTACATGTATCTTAGATATTTAAGAATAGATCTTTTAAATAGAGGTAAATAACCTATGAAAAGAAAAATAAATAACGCACAAAGAGAATAATTGAAGAAAATATTATTAAATGAATTAATTCCATCTACTGAATAATAAGACTTGTTTATACTAACATATATCCTAATACTAAGAGAAAGAATTCTCATGAATAAAGAGAATTAATTAAGACTAAAATAGTAAACTAGAATTCTAGTTAAATAATATAACCAAATAAGAATCTCAATTAAAATAAAAAATTATAATAATACCAAAACTAAATATTCTAATTTATTTTACCTCTATTTCTTGTCTTACATCAATTCTCCTCCCCTTAAAAATAATCTCGTCCTTCAGTTTTGCAACAATCAAAAAATTATTGAAAGATAAAACTTGTAATAAAATGAATCTTCAATCAAAGCATAAAACTTTGGAATATTTGTTATAATCAAATTATCTTGTAACTTGTTTGTAGTCTTTTATAATCCTTATAACTCGAAAATAACCAAACTTATTTTTTTCATACTTTTGTTTGAAGATTTATTTGAAATTTCATTTTTGCATGAAAGAACTATTATAAATTTTTTTTGGTTAGTCTTCAAATCTTACTCAATTTAAATTCCAATTGTTTCAATCTTCTTAACTTGACTATCTTTAGGAACAACCTTGTCTTCCATCACTTGAAGACGTAAAACCATGTCAATCATCTTATCTTCAAAAAGAACTTGTTCGACTTTAACTTCAATTGGTAAAACATCTTCAAGAATAAATTGTTTAGTATTCATGTCACCTTTAATTTCCTCATAATCTTCTTTTACAATATCAACCTCACCAATGAAAGTAAGTTTTCTCTTCCATAATAGCATTATATTGTACTTTTAATCTTTTCACACAACATCTTCCTCGTCAATAGAAGCGAGTTTTTCTTCTACATTAGATTTATGTGGTGAACAAAATGAATTTGTTCCTTTTATAGCTTGATCTTGACCTTGGCATTTTCTTCTTTTAATCATTAACTTAACTTGTGAAGCAAGCTTAACCACATCATCAAAATCATAGATAGAGTGTAAAGAAACTTGTTTATGTCTGCACACAGTCTCTTTGAAAATCTTTCTAGCAACTAGTCTTCTAATTTGGGATATTGAAAGCAAGCAAAAAGTCCTTGAATTTCACAAGCATATTCTTCAATAGATCTTGTCGACAATTCTCAAGTTGATCTAGCAAACTTTTCTTTGCATAATATTGAGGGATGAAGAATCTTTGCACTCTTTTCTTCATATACTACCACATACGAACTTTACTTTTTTCTTACTGAAGTCATTCTGCCTGTCATTGTCTCTGCCATTTAACTGTAAATCCATCCAACAGATACGATGCATAATGAACATAGACTTCTTTAGGAATATTATCAATAACAAATTCTTCAATTTTAAAAATCCAATTAAAGACATCTTCTAGATCATAAACAATTTTATTAAAGCATAAAATATCGATAAAAGGCTATCGAATATTCAATGTTTACAATAGTCAAAACTAATTCTTTATCATCTCTCCTTGATCAACGAATGATGATGAAAGAATGGTGGTGGCTGTTTCGGTGACTATTTTTTTTTTCTTTTTGGTTCGTTGATTTTAGTTTTTTTGGACTATTTTTTTATTGGTCGAAAGGAAGATTTATGGGTGTGGTTGATGAGTGGTTGTGAACAATAGATTTGGGTCATAGAATTGACTCTCCTGGTACAGCGGTAAGCTTTAATACTACTTAACATAGAACAAAAGCAAAACTAGATGCTATTTTAGCATACGTCTTAAATATTCAAGAAAAGACCTCTTAAAAAGAGGAAAATAACCTACGAAAGAAAAGATAAATAACTCATGAAGGAAAAGATAAATAATCCATGAAGGGAATAATTGAAAAAAAAATATTATTGAATGAATTAGTATCATCTACTAAAATAACAGGACTTATTTATACTATTATATATCCTAATCATAAGAGAATAAGAATTCCATGAACAAAAGGAGTTAACTAAGACTAAAATAATAAACTAAAATCCTAGTTAAATAATAAAATCAACTAAGAATTTTAATTAAAATGAGAAATCACAATAATATTAAAACTAAACTTTCTAATTTATTTTATCTTTATTTTATCTCTATTTCTTGTCCTACATCAGTTCTCCTCCCTTTAGAAATAAATAGAATCCTAGTTAAAGAATAAAATCAAATAAGAATCTTAATTAAAATAAGATATCATAATAATATTAAAAATAAACTTTTTAATTTATTTTATCTCTACTTCTTGTCCTACATCAACTTTCTTTGTATTCGAAAGTAAACTTTCGCACACAAAGAGAAAGTGCACTTTCCAACTCCAAGAAAAAAAAACTTTCAACCACGAAGAAAATTTGTTTTTGATAGAAAGTGCACTTTCTAGCACGAAAAAAATTTCTTTATGCCTGAAAGTGCAGTTTTGAGCATGAAGAAAGTTGTTTGATGAAAGTTGGTTATGAGAGTATTTTTATCCAAAAAAGTTATTCTAAGTATTTTATAATATTTTAAGAAAGGCAACAATAAATTAAAGCACTAATTTCATAAAAAAATCTAAGTTTTTCTTATAAATGTAAAGAGACAAAAAAACAATTGGAGTCTTGAAACTCTTTTTCACTTGGGACTAAAAGAATTTGAAATTATCAAAATAGGCAAATTCAAGTTATTATTATAAAATAAATACTACAAAAAAAATATATAGTCTCCGAAAATAAATTAAAATGCATAATTGAAGACTGAATCAACCAAACTGGACTGGTTCTGTAAATTACATTGATACCTTCGGAACCATTTATCATCGAGGAAAATAAGATATTCAATGCTTAAATTACCATTCGATCCTCATGTTATTTATATAATTTTTAACTTTATATAAATTAGGGATGGATGAGTAATTGTTTTAACTTTATATAATTTTTTATATTATTTATAAACTATTAGATATAAACATCTTTTATCATTGATACTACATTATACATATACATTAGTTATGATAAATTAATTATACATTAATTTGTGAAAGATTCAGTATCAATCGCTAAAAGATTTGAAATTCAATGGTCTATAAATAAAGTAAGAAATTACGTGAGGTTATTATTTCCTCTGTTATATATATATATATATATGTATATAGGCAATGTTATTTTACTTTTTTTTTTCAAATTTTGCATTTATTTCTTTAAATTTTCAGCTAAATATTTAAAATTTTAAAATTTACGTTAAAATTTTAACTTTTACCTAGAATATTTCAAATTCTAGGTAAGTAGAATAACCAAATTATTACAGTAACTATATAAAATAAAAATAACATGTGTTTCAAATTGAGATTGAATTACTTTAGAAGGAAAAAAATGTCAAACAAATTAGACTAATTGGGAGAAAGAGTACTTGTTATAGTAAATCTCGGTAACAAAGTGGACGAATTACGTGGAATTAGCATTTCAAGCCTTTCAACAAACAAACTCGATCATTTCATCTAAATGAATCTATCATTTAATCAAATTTATACTAACCTTTTCTCTGATAGTTGGTGTACATTGTTATCCTGGATTTAGTAGCAATACATAACAAGAGTCATGTTATAATATAAGCTTTATGGTATATAAACCATAATTATATGTATTACAGAAAACCAACCATGGAAATAATGTTCTAACATTGATCTAATTGAATCACGATTGTGATATGATAAAAACTACAAGTTCTAATCAGATAATTAACATAAAACACTAAAATAAAAAACAAGATCAGAGACAAAAAGAAATTATGTGGTTGAGCAAAATTGTCTACATCCACAGAGCAAATACATGGAAAATCTTTTATTTGAAGTAGAAGATAGAATTTGAACAAGATGACTCTCTTCTCTCAGATCACCTCTCATTAGTTTCTCCCTCTCTTTCATTTCTTTCCCTTTTCCTTCCAATTCTCTAAAATAGAGAGTTCTTATAATACCCCTAAAAATCCCAATTCAAGTAGCTTTGGTATTCTAATTTAAGTATGTAATAGCATAGCCCACCAGAGATATTGTTTACTTTAGATACACAGCATATCTCCATGCTTTGTTGATGTAGGATTTGCTTAGGGTATCACAAAATAGGTCTGGTATCCTCTTCAAGTCAGGATGAAACTCCACCTTAACTCATCAGGTCCTCTGGTACTAAAATACCACATCTGATTCTCTTCAAATTAGGATGACAACTCTACCTTGACTTCTTAGCTTCTCAAGTACTCAGGTACTTAGGTACTTAGATATCTAGATACCACATCTAATCCTCTTTAAGTTAGGATGACTACTCCACCTTGACTCTTTAGGTCCTCGAGTACTCGAATACCAGATTAGATCCTCTTTAAGTCAGGATAACTACTCTACCTTGACTCATTGAGTTCCTGGCTTTTAAGGTTCCCCGCATTCTCAAATTCTTAAGGATTTGAAGCATCTATACTTCATAATTCTCCATCTTGATTCTAATTATTTTCCTTTTACATGTTCTTGCTCAAACCAGCTTCCTTATAAGTGATCATTGCCCCTCCATGTTTATATATAAATTGAACTTAACACTTGGTAGTGACTTTATCAGCATATCAACAGGATTTCCACCCAAGCCTATATATCTCGTAGCAATTTGATCCCTAACAGCAGATCTATCCAAGACATATAAACCATTTTTTCTCACCCTTTTATGACTACCATAGAACGTTAACTACTTTCAAAGTCCAATTCTTAGCCTTTAATACACATCCTGACTAATCTAACATTCCCAAGGAGATTAAATTTCTTGTCAAGTCTAGAACATACCTGATCTGATACAATTCTTGTATCACTCCATTAAACATTCTAAACTTGACACTACCAATCTTAATAACCTTACATGCTTCATTGTGACCCATTAATACTTTACCCTCATTACATTTTTGATAAGGCTTAAAGATATTTAACTTAGGGCATATATGTAAAGAATAACCTAAATCTAACATCCACTCACCTTCTATCTTGGCATCAGATATGATGAGTAGATCTACAGATTCGAAGCAATCTTTCGTTACAACAACTGCATCACCATACGCCTTTTTCTCATTCTTTCTCTCTAGACAATCCTTTTAAAAATGTCCTTTTGTGGCAATGAAAACACTTCAAGGTCTTTGGCTTTAACTTGGATCTAACGTGTTTCTTGCCTATATTCTCTTGTTTTTCTGGTCTTCCCCTCATTGTCAAACCTTCTCTGTAACCTGAGTTCTAATCTTCATGCATTTTGTTCAATTTTTAGAGTTTAGGGCTACCTTAACATCTGTTATATAAAGTAAGGTTTGACCATATGTTAAGGTCTCAACAAATTGGTCATATGATTTTGGCAAAGAACTTAAGAAGATTACCACCTGGTCTACATCTTCAATGTTCACATCTATCAAGTTTCAAGGTCAAGAATTACATTATTAAATAGATCAATGTGTTCTTTAATTGGGGTCCCTTCAACCATGACATGGGTATACAATCTTTTCATCAAGTATATCCTATTGGCCATAGATATGGTCAAGTAAATCGCTTTTAAGCTGCTCTAAAATCCAACTATAGTGTTCTCCTTTGAAACTTTTCTTAGAATTTGATTACTCAAACTTACCACAATTTTAAAATGAGCTTTCCTTAGAATCTCTCTCATTTCAAATTTTGTCAGCACATAAGGCATCTTGTTTTCTCCTCATACAATTTTAAAATGAGCTGTCCTTAGAATCTCTTTCTTCTCAGATTTTGTCAGCATAGCAGGCATCTTGTCTTCTTCTTCAATGGCATCCTTCAACCCTTGATGGATAAAGATTGCCCTTATCTTTAGACGCTAAAAGTTGAAGTCATTCTCTCCATTGAATTTTCCAGATCAAACTTAGGCAAAGACATTGTTACTTGGGGACTTCACTCTAATACTAATTGTTGTGGAAAACCAGGCTAAAAAATAATGATCTAACACTCATATGATTGAATCAAGAATGTATTATGATAAAAACTACTAGTTCTAACTAGATAATGGACATAAAACATAGAAATAATAAATAAGATCAAAGACAAATAAGAATTACGTGGTTCAACAAATTACCTATGTTCACGGAGCAAACACATGTAAGGTTTTTTATCAGAAGTAGAAGATTGAATTTGTACTAGATGACTATCTTCTCTCAAATCATCTCTCTTCCCTTTCTTTTCCTTTTCCTTCTGATTCTCTACAATTAAAGGGTTTTATAATGCCCTTAAAATTCTCAATTCAAGTAGGTTTGATATACTCTTCGAGTCAGAGTGACAACTCCACTTTTACTCCTTGGGTCCTTGGGTACTCAGATACCAGATTAGATCCTCTTAAAGCCAGGATAACTACTTTATCTTAACTCCTTGTGTCCTCGGGTACTCAAGTACTCAGATACCAGATTAGATTCTCTTCAAGTCAAAATGATTGCTCTACCTTGACTCCTTAAGTTCTTAGCTTTTCGAGTTCCTGAATTCTTAGATTCTCAAGAATTGGAAGCATCTATACTTCATAATATGGCTTGCTTTGAAGAGGATCAACTGCAATAAGGATTCAAGGGCATACTTATCAGATAAAAATAGATAATAAACATACTATTAATTAAAGTGAATATTTTTTCACTTGTTTTCACTATGTTACCATATTAAAATGTTGACCATTCTGCTATACAAGGCAAAATTTTCTCAGGACGACATATTCAAGTTCGTAAAGACGTGAATTTTTAATGGCTCTTCAAGACCAAAGTTGACAATTGAAGTTTAGAATTTTTGGTCACATAAATCTTTAAAATTTGGCATAGTAGAAAGTTAAGTTCTAATAGTATTTAGAAATACTCGTTCAAATTTCAATTAGTATAAAATAATATTGTTAATTTTAATATGTTGTTTCAAAAAGTATTTATTTAGTTTGGCTTTATTTATCTACATTAAAATATTGATATGAAATAGGAAATATTTGAATTAGAAAAATTTTCATTTATAACTACTATTTACACCCTGAATTTATAAATTACAATCGTTCATAATTGTGTTAAAAAATAATCATGTGAAAAGTGCACTTTTGAGCACCAAAAAAAAAATTTTCGTGCTAGAAAGTGCATTTTAGCAGGAATAAATTTCCTTTGCAAATTAAAATGATAATAATATATTCCATGTGGAGAAGTCAAACATTTCAAATCATTGAATAATAATACCTTCTCCCGGTATGTCTTAACGTAGGGGTCGAAGGAAATAATTTCCTAAGTCATTTTCAATCGTTGACAGAGAGCGAAGACTTTGACCTTATCTGCTTATCTCCTGGAATTTATGAGAAAATACAAATTTAGATGGTAGTTGGACTTGACGAGTTTTTCTTCCAAGTGGTGGGGACTATTGTAAAGTAAGCATTGGATGGTAGTTAGATGATGATAATTTAAATATCTTATTTTCTTCGGTGATTTACGGTTTCGAAGGTTTTAATGTAATTTACACAACCAGTCCAGTTTGGTTAATTCACTCTTCAATTATGCATATTAGTTTATTTTAGTAGACTATATTTTTTTTAGTATTTATTTCATAATAATAATTTGAATTTGCCTATTTTAATAATTTTAAATTCTTTTAGTCCCAAGTTAAAAAGAGTTTCAAAACTCCAATTATTTTTGTATCCCTTCATATTAATAAGAAAAATTCAGACTTTTATTTAAAATTAGTGTTTCTATTTATTTTCGCATTTCCATTTTGTTAAGTAATCAACGAATATAGATAATCAATAAGAGGAATAATATTTAAACTGAAGAATTAAAAAAATAAATTGAGAAAAGCTTTTGGTTCGTTTCTCAATATAAATTATTATGAATAAATGTGAAACTTGCCAATTTCCTTAATTTACTTGAGAAAATGATATAAAAATTTTCTACCATTGTTCAATATAAAATGGAAAACACTCTTCAATGACACTATTGGTAACTGTATATTATTCCATTCTAATTTGAGACAATACAAAGTCGGGTCCCACGTAGGGGTTGGAAAAGACTAACTCATTTAGTGAAAGCAAAGACTGAGATCGAATAAGCTGACAAATAACTACTTATCTTTTTGGACTTTTAAATAAATTGAATTGAACTTCTCTATTTTCTATTATGTCTATGGGGCTTTTCTCTTTTTTTTTTTTTTTAATCTTTTTTCAATACAATATATTTCAAGAAAAGGACATATAAAAACTAGGCGCATGAACTTCACATTAGTACCATGCAATGATGAATTTGCAATTAAGTTGGATTGGAAAAAGAGGGCGAACATTGCGAAGGAAATTGCACAAGCCTTATCATACTTGCACCATAACTGCACACGATCAATTGTTCACCATGACATATAAAGTAATAACATTCTATTAAATTTGGAATTGTTTGTTGCTGACATGGCATTGCTAGGCTCTTGGATCTAGATTCATCTATTAGAACTTTAGTAGTAGCACTTATGGATACATTGTTCCAGGTAATTAACTACTATGAAATTCATTTTTCTCATAATTGTTCAATCAGTGACAACCTTGATATACTTTTTGTTTGTCTCTCTTGTAGAACTTGCCTACACTATGGTTGTTACAGAGAAATGTGATGTTCATAGCTTTGGTGTAGTAGCTCTATAAGTATTAATGTGAAGACATCCCGAAGATCTTCTTTCATCGTTATCATCATCATCATTTAACCAAAGGATAAGGTTTTTTGATGTTTTAGACCAACGCCTAGCACCTCCAACTAATCCAAAAAAGATTGAAGATCTTGCTCTTGTTGCAATCTCAGCATTTTCATGCTTGCAGCCCGAACCCAAGTCTCGGCCTAAAATTGCAAAACTTGTTACAAGAATTTCTTGTTCACAAGACACCATCATTGGTAAAACCTTAAAAGGAAATTTCTGTCTCAAAACTAAGGAACAAAGGAGCGATTTTGATTGATTCATGTGATTATTCCTAATGAATCTATTTTGTTTATAGTACTCATGTACCTATACTAGGCCAAAAAGTTTTTGTTATTCTTGAATAAAAATAAATTGAAAGTAACTTTTAACTAGATGCTTATCATGTTTACCACATGTCTATTATAGGTTAGTTTGGGATTGTTGTAGGTTTGAAAATAAGTTGCTTATATTGTGTTTAAGAAATAGTTAGCTTCAAGGAGAAAACAATTATGTGTTTAATAAATTTTACTTTTAAAAGTGTTATGAGTTTTAAAAATAGTTTTTATAAAATTGGCAAATTTTATTGTTAGAATATTATAGTGATGTAAATGATCAAAATATATACAGTGATGAACAAAAATGGATTTTTTTTTCTATGTATGCTAACATAAAATAATTTATATAAAAAATATATAAGTTTTTAAATTGTATTTTTAAAATAAAAAGCAAAATAAGTACAAAATTAATATTTATATTTTATTAATTCTATTTGGTAATTAAAGTTGATATTTAATTTTTTTAGGTTAATTTTGAATTTTTATAATTTTAAATAATATATTTGGTATTCTATTTAAAAATAAAACTATTCCAATCACCAATATGTGAATACAACAGATGAAGCCTTAAATATGTGTGAGCGATGTATATAACAATAACAAGCACATAAATCAAATAACTAAGACAGTAGAAAAAGACAACATCGAATTTTTACTTGGTTCAGCAAATTTCTAGCCTATATCCATGCCTCCAAGGTTCAAAGCTTGAACATCTCAAGACTCAACAATTATAACCAAGAGGATTTCCAAGCACTTCTTGAACCTCATGAGTTAAATCCAAATCATTCAACTCTCAGCACAAGTGATTCCTCACCAAATCAACAAGAGATAACACTTTTCTTTCACTCCTTCTCAAGTTGAATAAAGAAACTTACACGTTCAAGGATTTATATAATAAGAGAAGTATTACAAATGAAAGGGCACGGTGTTTAAAATGAGATTGTTGCAATTTGTAAACTCAAAGAATAATTTTGAAACTCACATGATGTTTGTAGGCCTTTAGGGTTTGTTGGAAACATTCAAAATCACCCAACAAAGTGTAAAACATCTCTTTTTTATATTTAGGTTCAAAAACTAACCGTTAGAGACACTACTTCCAAAATGTTAGATCAATTTGGTATACCATTAGGTCATTTTTGGTTGATCGGATCAATGAGCAAAGAAACTCTACTTCTTTTTGAAAATTCAATTAATTGGAATGACAATTCAATAGACCAAATGGCAAATTCGGTCGATCAGATAGTCATTTTTGATCAATTGGATTTGACATGCATTCTATTAGTTCATGTGAACCAATCCAAATGGTTCAACAAAATTAGATATAAAAGAACTTGTTTTTAGATAGGTTTAAAAAATTTTGTAATTTAGTCAAGTTTCAAAATATTGCATTTTGGTCCCTTTTTCAATTTCAAAAGTTTGCATATTGGTCCAGTTTTCAAGATTCAAAGGCCTGCATTTCGGTTTCTTTCCAAGGTTTCAATGATTTGCATTTTAGTCCAATTATTAAGTTTCAAAAATTTGCATTTTAGTTCCTAAAAGGCTTTAACCTAGAAAGAGAAATATTTTTCACAAGTTTAGAAATAATCATACGAAAAAAATGCAATTAAAATATGGCAAATGAATTTTTGAGAATAACGTGTTTGTATTTAACAATTTTGAGCTTATATCAATGAAGTTCCAAAGCTTGTGGCTTCATTCTTCAATTGATTTCTCTTCTATTTGCTTAAGAGATTTCAATATATATGCCTTTCTTGAATGTTTTAATTTTGGATATTCTTTGAATCTTTGCAACCGTATTCTAATTGTTCATACTAAAAATATCACAACAAATATTGTAAGAGGAATTTAATTAATAAGAGATATTAATGTTTATTGTTATCAAAACAATGACTTATGAGCCTAATGCTAACATTTACTACTTTTCAAAATTTGTTGGAGAATAAGGCTTGGGAAAGATTTTATAAAATGCGTAAAATGAATTTGGTGGCTTAAAATCACTTCTATCTTCTGTAACAAGCTCTAAATGTGCTACAATGTTAATGTAAAAAATTAGTATATTGAAATAGTCGATTTATAAAATTTCGAATGAAGAAATGGAGAACTATTTTGGGCTTGTATTATAAATGAAGTCTTTGGGGAAAAATCATCCCAATGGACTAACATCATCACCTAGCTTAATTCTTTATATATAAATGTTGGAAATAAAACAGAATGTGAAAGCTTACCTTTTTGCTTTGGATATTCGAACAGGATGTTCTACTGTTTTAGGGTGGTGGATAATCACACACAGAAAAGTCCACTCGTTTCACAGTTTAAGAACCCACTCTAATTTTACTCACTCTTTGCTCTCTGTGCATTTGAATTTTAAACTGCTCAGCAACTACTTAATGGGATGAATAAGCACTTATTTATAGTGACAGGGAGTTGAGAAAAACATCCTTTGATTAGAATTAGAATTACACAATTTTAATTCTAATTTAACTTAAGACTTTATCTTTTATTTAAAGATAAATGTTTTGTCACTTAAGATAACATGTATCTTTTAACTCCCCATTTATTTACAATAATTGATTAATTATCTTAGATAGTTAATTTAATTATTTTGATAAATTCAATAACATAATCACATAAATAAATATCACCCCATTAGCATTGGGCCAATTAGGTCAACCTATCATTAGCGTCCTATTAAGCCTAATCTAGGTCCAATATCTCTCACTCACACATAATAGGATGACATTTTATATAGAGCAAAGAGTGAATAAAAACTTACAAGATACATAATGTATCATAGAACTCATACACATAAATGCATCGTGTGACCAATGAACAAATAAAACAAATATAGTTATACATATATATATACATATATATTTACAAGTTGTTCATTTATGTCCTAGATTTTTGTTTGTTAACCTAATTGAAGCATACTCATTCCCTCAAAAGCTATGCTTCATTTACTTTAAAACTCTATGTAATCACAATTATATCAGTCTAAAAAAATTATATAATTGGTCGACCAAGGAAAACATAAGTTTTAATGTAAACAAAATAAATCTTCCCATTTTACTCATTTCATTTGGTTTTAGACCACTTGCTTTCATATACATGTTTCATAGATTGAGTATTATTCCATAACCATAGATAACATACTGAAGTAGCTAAACATTGATTTGTTACTTCTTGACATAGGAGATAGTGACTAAGGACATTTAATACAGTTAGAATTTCTACCTTTAAAAACTTACACAATGAAGAAAATAAGGATATATCTTCATTCCTAATTGGTCAACTTAAGCACATGTGGTATGAATCACATGTTGCTGCATTTTCTTTCCAAAAAAAAGAACATATATCAAAATTGTTGTACAGATCTTAGCTTAGTCACTATCTTAGCGCCTAACTTTAATTCTCAAATGCTCGTCTTCCAAAAGACAAATTAGGATTTCATATTTGGCTATAATAAGATTATCATGATATCAAATATACCATGTTCAATTCAATATCAAATAAACCTCATCTTAACCTAGTCAAGTTGACACATTTTTATAATACAAGCTCAATATATTATAAGTGTACCATCTCAACTTGTTACAATCAATAATTGAGGCGATCACTTATGTACGTGAGCTGATCTTTAACCTAATGACATATTATTGGGGTATAAACATATATTTGTCATCATGCAATACACTGTAAAAGGACAAATGTAATAACAAAACTTCATTT
This sequence comes from Azadirachta indica, assembly GCA_022749755.1. Lineage (NCBI taxonomy): Eukaryota > Viridiplantae > Streptophyta > Magnoliopsida > Sapindales > Meliaceae > Azadirachta > Azadirachta indica. The sequence goes on from CM040442.1 coordinate 15,573,117, forward strand.
ATTCATAGAAATATTGAATTAACATCTTAGTACATTAAGAACATAATCTACATAATCCTAAAGACTGAGCATGTGGCAAATAAACATTCCTAGTAACAACTTTGGTTAGTGGATCAGCCATCATATGGCGTGTAGAAATAAACTGAATAATTACTTCTTTATTTTTTATAATATCTCTAAGGAAATAATTTTGACTAGTCTGGAAATAATTGTGACAATCTTAAGATCCTTAAAAAAATTCTTTTCAGCCAAAATGCTTCCTGTACTACTGCCAAACGTGCCATAAATTAAGAATCTATAGTTGATAGAGCTGTGCATGTCTACTTCTTACTACTCCATAAGATAGCTCCTTGACTAAGTAGAACAACATATCTTGAGGTTGATTTTCATTCATCCAAATCGCCATCCTAATCAATGTTTATGTATCCAACTAATCATAAATCTTCTCATTTGTAGCACAAAGAGTGGTCTGCAGTACCCTTTATGTATGCTAAAATCATTTGATAGCATTCCAATGCTTTTATCTTGGATTAGATTTATATCTACTTACCAATCCAACAACATAGCAAATATTAGGCCTTCTACACATCATAGCGTACATGAGACTACTAATGGGACTGGAGTAAGGACCTCTTGCTATTTTTTCTTATTCTTGTGAAGCCTTGGGATACATATCTAGGCTAAGAGTTTGTCCTTTTGAGATAAGAGTATCCATGCGTTTACAACTAGCCATATTGAATTTCTCAAGAATCTTCTTAATGTAAGGTTTTTAAGACAAAGCGTGAATTTTTCTAGAATGATACCTATAGATCTTAATTCTTAAGATATAAGCTACTTCGCCAATATTTGTCATCTCAAAATTTGAAGATAACCATTCTTGAAAGGTTTCTACAAACTATTGACTATTCTCGGCCATCAATATACCATGCACATATAAAGATAATATCATAAATTTATCCTCAGATCTCTTAACATATGCAAAATGGTCATCATCAATTATAGAGAATCCATAAGAAATTACGACACTATGAAACTTAAGACAATATTATCTAAAGGATTGTTTCAGTCTATATATTGATCTTTTGAGCTTGCAAACTTTATGCTCAAGGCCTTTAGAAACAAAACCTTGAGATTGTTTTATATGTATTTCTTCCGCTAGTTCTCCATTCAGAAATAGTGCTTTTACATCCATTTTATGTAATTCAAGATCAAAATGTGCAAC